>CALYMW010000545.1:147500-341000 GCA_944588485.1 Phosphuga atrata
TAATAATGATAATAATGATAATAATGATAATAATGATAATAATGATAATAATGATAATAATGATAATAATGATAATAATGATAATAATGATAATAATCATAATAATGATAATAATGATAATAATGATAATAATGATAATAATGATAATAATGATAATAATGATAATAATGATAATTATGATAATAATGATAATAATGATAATAATGATAATAATGATAATAATGATAATAATGATAATAATGATAATAATGATAATAATGATAATAATGATAATAATGATAATAATGATAATAATGATAATAATGATAATAATGATAATAATGATAATAATGATAATAATGATAATAATGATAATAATGATAATAATGATAATAATGATAATAATGATAATAATGATAATAATGATAATAATGATAATAATGATAATAATGATAATAATGATAATAATGATAATAATGATAATAATGATAATAATGATAATAATGATAATAATGATAATAATGATAATAATGATAATAATGATAATAATGATAATAATGATAATAATGATAATAATGATAATAATGATAATAATGATAATAATGATAATAATGATAATAATGATAATAATGATAATAATGATAATAATGATAATAATGATAATAATGATAATAATGATAATAATGATAATAATGATAATAATGATAATAATGATAATAATGATAATAATGATAATAATGATAATAATGATAATAATGATAATAATGATAATAATGATAATAATGATAATAATGATAATAATGATAATAATGATAATAATGATAATAATGATAATAATGATAATAATGATAATAATGATAATAATGATAATAATGATAATAATGATAATAATGATAATAATGATAATAATGATAATAATGATAATAATGATAATAATGATAATAATGATAATAATGATAATAATGATAATAATGATAATAATGATAATAATGATAATAATTATTATAATGATAATAATGATAATAATGATAATAATGATAATAATGATAATAATGATAATAATGATAATAATGATAATAATGATAATAATGATAATAATGATAATAATGATAATAATGATAATAATGATAATAATGATAATAATGATAATAATGATAATAATGATAATAATGATAATAATGATAATTATGATAATAATGATAATAATGATAATAATGATAATAATGATAATAATGATAATAATGATAATAATGATAATAATGATAATACTGATAATAATGATAATAATGATAGTAATGATAATAATGATAATAATGATAATAATGATAATAACGATAATAATGATAATAATGATAATAATTATAATAATGATATTAATGTAAATAATGATATTAATGATAATAATGATAATAATTATAATAATGATAATAATGATAATAATGATAATAATGATAATAATGATAATAATGATAATAATGATAATAATGATAATAATGATAATAATGATAATAATGATAATAATGATAATAATGATAATAATGATAATAATGATAATAATGATAATAATGATAATAATGATAATAATGATAATAATGATAATAATGATAATAATGATAATAATGATAATAATGATAATAATGATAATAATGATAATAATGATAATAATGATAATAATGATAATAATGATAATAATGATAATAATGATAATAATGATAATAATGGGTAATAATGATAATAATGATAATAATAATAATAACGATAATAATGATAATAATGATAATAATGATAATAATGAGAATAATGATAATAATGATAATAATGATAATAATGATAATAATGATAATAATGATAATAATGATAATAATGATAATAATGATAATAATGATAATAATGATAATAATGATAATAATGATAATAATGATAATAATGATAATAATGATAATAATGATAATAATGATAATAATGATAATAATGATAATAATGATAATAATGATAATAATGATAATAATGATAATAATGATAATAATGATAATAATGATAATAATGATAATAATGATAATAATGATAATAATGATAATAATGATAATAATGATAATAATGATAATAATGATAATAATGATAATAATGATAATAATGATAATAATGATAATAATGATAATAATGATAATAATGATAATAATGATAATAATGATAATAATGATAATAATGATAATAATGATAATAATGATAATAATGATAATAATGATAATAATGATAATAATGATAATAATGATAATAATGATAATAATGATAATAATGATAATAATGATAATAATGATAATAATGATAATAATGATAATAATGATAATAATGATAATAATGATAATAATGATAATAATGATAATAATGATAATAGTGATAATAATGATAATAATAATAATAATGATAATAATGATAATAAAGTTAATAATGATAATAATGATAATAGTATGACAAGCTATATTTAGAGGAGTATACCTCCATCGTCAGCCTTCAGTACAGATTGCATGAGGTCATCACTAGAGTGTAATAGTTTATTCCGCATGTTCTCATCTAGTGTTCTACACAAGTTAAAGATATTAATTAACCCCCTACCTCCTTCTTTTCGAGGTTGATAACCGTGTGACGGAGGAGCTTGGGTGTCGACATCGGAACTAAAATAGAGTTCCTCTGCTGATCCTATCTAGACAGTGCAGATCAGTTTCAGTCCACTTTATTAAACAAAATGAATTTGCCAGTACAGGAATTGCCCAAGCGTTTATAGCTGATATTATATTTTTTCCGGAGAGCTTGGTGTTCAAAATCTTAGTGAGTCTTTTCTTGTATTTTTCCGTAAACATATTCTTTAGATTTCAGTCGTCAATTTTCATATTTTGAGGAAGTTATTTTAGGAAGATATTTATAAACATTATCACGCTCAAGTTCGACAATATTTTCAACAGTCTCTCCCAAATATTAAGTCTTGCTTCTTTTAATATTTAGGATGGCTCACATATCAAGGGCGAAAACCATGCTAATATCCATACTGAAGTTCTTTACAATGGATATTAAAGAATTCAACTTTGTAGCTGTGTCAGCATATACTTTAAGGTCATCATATATAATAGATGTGATATTCTTCTGTCATTTCTCCCGATCTTGTAGCCTATATTTTCTCGCTTCAGTAAAGTCGAGAGGGGATTCAAGGCTAGGCAGAACCAAAGGGGATAAAGAGAGTCTCCTTGAAAAATCCCTCTTTTGATATTGACATTCCCAATGTTAGTTTTATCTATGTTAGGAGTGGTTCTCCAAGTCTTCATCATTATTACCAAACAATTTGTAATATTGGGAGAGATTTTGTAGATTTCTAAGACTTTAGTCAACCAGTCGTGAGGTACAGAGTCAAACGCTTTAGAATAATCTATATATCCTACGGGCAAGTTACGTTTCTTTCTTTCAGCATGTTTCAAAATGATAGCATCTATAGTAAGCTGTTGCTTACGTCCTAACGCTCCTCTGATACAACCCTTTTGTTCTGCTTCGAATAAATTATTTTCTTCACAATATCCATAGATTTTGTTATTTATCAGAGAAGTATATGACTTGTATAGACCAGATAAACAGGTAATCGGTCTGTAGTTTTCTGGCTCTGTAGCACTCCCTTTTATAAAGTGAAAGTAAGTGTTTCCTTCAGTTAGATGTTTAGGGATAGTTTCTGGATTGTTCAGAGCGACTGTGTAGCATTGGGCTAACCGCTCATGGCAGGATTTTAGTTATTCAACCAGAAAGTATGAATATTATCTGGTCCAGAAGCTTTCCAGTTACTTAGTTTTATTTATATAAATTATTATTATTATTATTATCATTATCATTATCATTATCATTATCATTATCATTATCATTATCATTATCATTATCATTATCATTATCATTATCATTATCATTATCATTATCATTATCATTATCATTATCATTATCATTATCATTATCATTATCATTATCATTTTCATTATCATTATCATTATCATTATCATTATCATTATCATTATCATTATCATTATCATTATCATTATCATTATCATTATCATTATCATTATCATTATCATTATCATTATCATTATCATTATCATTATCATTATCATTATCATTATCATTATCATTATCATTATCATTATCATTATCATTATCATTATCATTATCATTATCATTATCATTATCATTATCATTATCATTATCATTATCATTATCAATATCATTATCATTATCATTATCATTATCATTATCATTATCATTATCATTATCATTATCATTATCATTATCATTATCATTATCATTATCATTATCATTATCATTATCATTATCATTATCATTATCATTATCATTACCATTATCATTATCAATATCAATATCATTATCATTATCATTATCATTTTTTTTTTTTTTTTTTTTTTTTAAATAAAATTCTGGTCGGGACTGCTGTGAGCTCCGACTCTTCGCAGCAGCCGCGCCAGTGTTCAAAAGTTATTTCCACAACTGCTCCTCCCCACCGGTCGGTGAACAGCTGTAGGTTCCATTATCGTGTGCCCTCAGCAGACGAAGGGACCCCAAGACGACAGCTTTCTGCATCCGACCTGCCAAAATTCCAGCGGAGTTTCTGCATGCCGAAATGATCTTTAACTCCGAAAGCAGCGATGAACGGATTCCCCCCAGAACACCGATGATTAGTACGACCAGCATGACATCATGGCCAGGGTAAAGCGTGCGGAGCTCGAAAAGGAGGTCTTGGTATTTGGTCCGTTTTTCCTCCTCTTTCAGGACTATGTTCTGTTCCGCTGGAGCGGAAAACTCGATGACGAACATAGTCCTGGTCTGTTTATCGAGGAGGACAATGTCAGGCTTGTTGGCGCGAATGAGCCTGACCGTCGGGAATGGATAGTTCCAAAAAATTTGGCATTTCTCGTTCCCGACAACGGACTCAATTTCTCCCGGCAAGTAAGGCGGCACAGGCTCCTGGTCTATCTCATACGAGTGCCTAAGATGGTAATAGAGCACTCGCAGTGCCGCGTTATGTCGATGGATGTACGCCGAGACAGCTTTTGTCGGACAAGCCGACAATAAATGCATCAGTGTCTCCGGCGCCTTGCGACATGCCCTGCAGGTGGTATCAGGGACCTGTACACCCATCACGCGGCTACGATAGACCAAGGTGTTGATAACGCCATCTTGACAGGCCGTAATGAATCCCTCGGTCTCCGCTGTGATCCCTCGGTCTCCGGCTGACCTCAGATAACCGAAGGTCAGCCTTGTCGACAGACCTCTTGCGTCTATGTGCCTATAAAAGACACCGTGCATCGGTCTGTCGGCATGCCGCCCGAACAACATGTCCTGTTCGGCGGTCCTAATTTGTGCTCTTAGATGATTCGTCTGCAACTAGGTAATCAACTCGGGGTTGCCACCTCGTCCGCTTCCTCGTCTAATTTCGAATTGGAGACCAAGTTCTTCAGCGGCCCTGATTGCCGCCTTGAAAATAAACGCTCCCGCTCCCATATGTTCGTGATCTCTCACGAGAGATAGGAGCGGGTCAGAGCTCCTTAAGATCTTAAAAGCTAAGCCTAGAACCACTCTGCCATGCATACACTCCAGGCTCAGGAGTCCCCTGCCTCCTCGATGACGTGAGAGGTACATTCGGGGAACGGACGATCTCGGATGCACTCCACGGTGTATGTGCATCGTTTTGCGGGTATCCCTGTCGAGTTGACGCAACTCATCGACTGTCCACTTCACTACTCCGAAGGAGTAGAGCAGGACTGGAACGGCAAGCATATTAGTGGCAAACACCTTATTCTGTCCGGATAATTCGGAAGACCAAATCTTCCGGACAAGGCGTCTGTATTTACCGCGGAGAGCCTCTTTCACCCGGGGGCATCATGAGCATAGTGCTGCTCAATCCCCAGGTATCTATAGGTCTCTCCAGCATCTAGATGTTTCAAGATGCTTCCATCGGTCAGCTGCATATCGTCAGGGAGCTCCGGTGATCGTCCTCTCATAAGGTGCATCACTGCGCACTTATCCAACCCTAGCTCCATGCCAACGTCCCGTGTGTACTCCTGGACCACTGTGAGAGCCAGGCGGAGGTCTCTCTCCCCAGAGGCGTAGATCTTGAGATCGTCCATGTAAAACAAATGGGTGATCTCATGCCTCCGGTTTTTATTATTATTATTATTATTATTATTATTATTATTATTATTATTATTATTATTATTATTTTTTTTATTATTATTATTATTATTATTATTATTATTATTATTATTATTATTATTATTATTATTATTATTATTATTATTATTATTATTATTATTATTATTATTATTATTATTATTATTATTATTATTATTATTATTATTATTATTATTATTATTATTATTATTATTATTATTATTATTATTATTATTATTATTATTATTATTATTATTATTATTATTATTATTATTATTATTATTATTATTATTATTATTATTATTATTATTATTATTATTATTATTATTATTATTATTATTATTATTATTATTATTATTATTATTATTATTATTATTATTATTATTATTATTATTATTATTATTATTATTATTATTATTATTATTATTATTATTATTATTATTATTATTATTATTATTATTATTATTATTATTATTATTATTATTATTATTATTATTATTATTATTATTATTATTATTATTATTATTATTATTATTATTATTATTATTATTATTATTATATTATTATTATTATTATTATTATTATTATTATTATTATTATTATTATTATTATTATTATTATTATTATTATTATTATTATTATTATTATTATTATTATTATTATTATTATTATTATTATTATTATTATTATTATTATTATTATTATTATTATTATTATTATTATTATTATTATTATTATTATTATTATTATTATTATTATTATTATTATTATTATTATTATTATTATTATTATTATTATTATTATTATTATTATTATTATTATTATTATTATTATTATTATTATTATTATTATTATTATTATTATTATTATATTATTATTATTATTATTATTATTATTATTATTATTATTATTATTATTATTATTATTATTATTATTATTATTATTATTATTATTATTAATTAATATTATTATTATTATTATTATTATTATTATTATTATTATTATTATTATTATTATTATTATTATTATTATTATTATTATTATTATTATTATTATTATTATTATTATTATTATTATTATTATTATTATTATTATTATTATTATTATTATTATTATTATTATTATTATTATTATTATTATTATTATTATTATTATTATTATTATTATTATTATTATTATTATTATTATTATTATTATTATTATTATTATTATTATTATTATTATTATTATTATTATTATTATTATTATTATTATTATTATTATTATTATTATTATTATTATTATTATTATTATTATTATTATTATTATTATTATTATTATTATTATTATTATTATTATTATTATTATTATTATTATTATTATTATTATTATTATTATTATTATTATTATTATTATTATTATTATTATTATTATTATTATTATTATTATTATTATTATTATTATTATTATTATTATTATTATTATTATTATTATTATTATTATTATTATTATTATTATTATTATTATTATTATTATTATTATTATTATTATTATTATTATTATTATTATTATTTTTATTATTATTATTATTATTTTTATTATTATTATTATTATAGGGTATTATTATAGGGTTTTAAGGATATGTTCGAGGATTTTGCCAAGAACAGGGAGGAGAGAGATCGGACGGTAACTGCTGGGAATGGATTTATCTTGACCAGGTTTAGGGATTGTGACTATTGTGTTCATTTTCCAGGAGCTTGGAAAGGTACATTTCAAGAGGCAGAAATTGAAAATTTTTGTGATAAAGGAGTGGATGTCTTCGGAGAGGAGTCTGATGAGGTGTTTGGTGACTGAATCGGGCCCAGGGGAGGAGTTTTTACCGTGGAAGAGGGCAGAAAGAAATTCTTCCAAGGAAACTTCATCAATGTTATAGGGGGGGGTTGTCTTAAAGAAGTCGTTAAACCAGTTATTTATTCTGTCAAAGTTATGTTTGTCAAAGTCAGGAGAGTCAGAAGATGAAAATGATTTTTTTAAGTGTTCTGCAAAAGTAGAGTCACTGGAGTAGGTTAGATTGTTAAATGACAGGTCTGGAATATGAGAGGTCGGCTTATATTTCGATAGCTTTTTAATCTTGGTCCAGTAGGTTTTTCCCTGGTCTTTTTTATTTCCTGGCAAACAGAGAGCCATCTATGGGAGCGGAACTGTCCAATGAGTTGATGGATGTCTTTGTTTAGTCTGTTTATTTCGGTTTTGATGTAGGGATTTTCTGTTTGTCTGTAGTCTCTGTATAATTGTCTTTTAAGTTTGATGAGTTTTAGGATGAAGGGGGGAAGTTGTTGACGGTAGAATTTGGATGACAATGGAGGTGAGTGTTTTATTATTGAGTCCGTCACAGTTTTTTGAAATTCGGTGATGATGTCAAAGTTTAGCTCGTCGGAGTTTATAGAGGAAATATAGTTTTGGATATCAAGGTTAACCTTGGGAATGAGGGTTTTCTTTAGGTTGGGTACAGAGACAGGTATTTGAGGTAGTGGGGCATAGTCAAGGAGAATTGAAAAGGATATAGCTAGGTGGTCGGATCCCAGGTCAGGCGTTAGGATGATATCTACGATATTGTTGGTAAGGTTATTGGTATGGAGGATCAGGTCAGGAGTGGAGTCTTTGTTTAAAGGCATGAGGAAAGTAGGATTGGTTTGCCTGCGGATAAAATTAGAGTTATCAAGGAAAGAATTGAGGATTCGGATTTTTGGTTTGTTGCAATTGAAGTCCCCGATGATGAGCGAATATTCATACAATGCTGCCATTGTCAAGATATTCTGCTCAACAACGGAGTGGTGATGGATATAGACTAGGAAAATATGCAATTTGTTAGTTATTATGAAAGGGAATGATGAAGTGGATGCAGTCGTTGAGTGGGTTATTTAAGGAAGGCGGATTGGCTTTGCCGGGATGGAATTTGGGGTTGATATGTGCTAATGCACCGTCCCTGGACCTATTTGTCAGTAAATGTCCATGTTTTTGTATTGTATTCCAGTTTTTGAATGTAGTATTAGTGTTTTCTCTCGTCTTAGTCTCAACAAAGAGGTGACCATCTGTGTTATTCATTTCCGCAAAGTTTTCAATCAACGAACGTTTGTTGACATAACTATTGATGTTTGCGTAGACAAATCGCATTTTAGGCATCGATATTAATAATGGATTGTGTGACGTCTTCAGTGGGTAGCGTTAGAGTTTCGGAAGAAGGGCGGGAGAGGTCAAACATAAGGATGTACATGCGGTTACCAGAAAAGAAGGCATGGGTATCGATTAGGAAGTCGGAGGAGAAACGAAGGTTAAGTTTTTTGAGTAGTTTAGCACGATTATTTTGAATGGGGTCGTTTATTGTGGTCAAGTAAGTATGGATGATATAGTCGTGTGTGGTTATAGGTGAGTGTATGCGTGAGTTGTGAGTGATTTCAGGGGGGAGGTCTGCAGATTTTTTGTTTGAGCTTCTAATGGTGACATTAGGAATTCCCTCGATGGGCGCAGTTGGTCGGTTCGGGCACTTATGTGACCAGGCTTCGTGGTCGGTCCGACCACACGAGGTGCATTTAACAGGGAGGATGGTTGTGCATTTATTAGTGTCGTGTGGACCACCACATTTCCGACATTTGACGGGGACATTGCAATGTTCGGTCGGGTGTTCGAACGACTGGCATTTGTTGCAAGGTCGGGGGATGGGCGGCGGTGGTGTACTTGGGGAAATCGGATACAGCCGATTCATAAAAAACAGGCCGCCAGAAGAAATCAGAGCCTCGAACGTATTTATATCAGATGTTATAATTCTTATGAGCCTGGTGGGATTGTTTGTTGCCTTAGATATGATACGCTTGCTATTTCAAATCCCTAAGGTGGGAGGCTAATGATTCATCACTGATCTCGTATTCAACGTGCTCAATAACTGCAGAGTATGACTCGTTTCTCGTAGAGGACGAGGATAAAAATGGGGTTCGGGGAAGGAGTTTGTAAGAAGCTAGAGATTTGTTTGAGGAGAGAGTTTGAAGAGCGGTGTTTGCCTCTAAGTCAGTTTTTAGGAGAAATCCAGAGGAGGTTTTGATTAGAAGGTCTTGCTTTTTGGGACGAACTGTTTGCCAGATTGTAGAAAGTTCGATGCGTGTGGTAGACGGATTTGTGGGGGATAATGAGTAAATGAATTGTTGAAAGGAATTATTGTTTGAAAGGTTTACGAGTGTTTAGTGAAGTAGAAGTTGAAGGTGAGAATTGAGGCCCTGGATTACCAGAAACGTGTGATGTTGAAGTGGAGTATTGTTCGGCTGTGGCGGCTGATGTGGTGGCTGAGGTAGAAACCAGTTGTTGCGGCTTTTTGGTAGATGCTGGTTGAGTGAGGTTTTTGTTGCTGAGAGGTACGACTTTTTTGGGCCGTCCTCTCTTTCTCTTCTTCAAAGATTGATAAAAAAAACAGCTTAAGTGCTAGCACTTTATCGAAAGAGATAACGGACAGGTTTTAGATACGTCTGTGCGCGTTAAAGTCTCGACAACGACTGATTATTATTTTTGTTTATTGATTAACACAATTATATTACAGTTAAATTGGTGCTTATTTCATGACTTGGATCCCAACCAGGAAGTCACAAATATGCCGGATAGATTTAGCTACAGATGTATCTTCTTAAAATGTGTTTTAAGAAGATACATCTGTATGTATCTTTTTAATATCATTAACTTATGGGAAATTACAAAAGGCAGCAACGCTGCCTTTTGTAATTGCCCATAAGTTATCCCTTCCAGCCCCAGGCAATCTAAATATTTTTGGAAATCCTTCGATATCTCCCCTGGGGCACCAATCACAATTGGTATGACGGTTGATTTTCTTTCCCAAATTCTTTGAGTTTCAATTTTTAAGCCCACATATTTAGAAATTTTGTCAAATTCTTTTTCTTGTATCCTACGATTCCCAGGAATTGCGATATCAATAATGTATACTGAGTCTTTCTGAAGAACAGTTATGTCTGGATTCCCAGAAAATCCCATAAAATTTGGACTCGATCATTTTCTATTACTTTTTCCGGAATGTGATCCCACCAGTTCTTGCAAAATTCAAATCCAAATTTTCTACAGATACCCCAGTGCATTATGGCTGCAACTCTGTTGTGTCTCTTAAGGTAATCAGTCTGACTAATTTTCTTGCAGCAGCAAATTACGTGTTCGACCGTTTCATCAGCCTCTTTACATACTACACTTGCTGTCGGTTTGGCTTTTATAGACTTTGGCCTTCAATGTGTTCGTGGAAATTGCCTCTTCTTGAGCTGCAAGAATTAGTCCTTCCGTTTCTTTTTTTAAATTTCCATTTTTTAGCCAATGCCAAGTTTTCTGAATATCAGCTTTTCCAAATATTGTGTTAAAATATTGTCCGTGTAATGCTCTATTGTATAATTTTTTTCTTCATTTTGCTATCTCTTGCTTTTTATATGCATCTTTTTTCTCATCCAGTTTCAAGACACCTTCAATAATCACATTATTTAAGATCCGTTCCTGACTACCCAAGCAATATTCTGAAAGTGCTAGCTTTTCTTCTTTCATGGCTTGATGGACTTGTATCAATCCTCTTCCACCCTCATTCCTTGGAAGGTAAAGCCTATCAACATCACTCGTTGGGTGGAGAGCATGGTTGATAGTCATTATCTTTCTGGTTTTGCGGTCAATATTGTCCAATTCCAACTGCGTCCAATTAATAAATTCTGAGGTATACCTGACAACAGGGATGGCCCACATGTTTATAGCCTTTATAGTGTTTGCCCCATTCAATTTTGATTTTTGATTTTCCGTGCTTTCTGATATATTTATTTATTTATTTTTATTTATTTATTTTTATTTATTTTCAACCAGAATAAGATTATACAGTAATGTACATAGACCGTATCCCATAGAGGTAAACTAGTTACCTGTACATGAGCTGGTTGGTTTTTACAAAAAAAACTGATCGACTAATTATAGACTATGACGAGAATGAAATAAACCTATACATTTTTTTACATAAATATATACATTAAAATAATAATAATTTTATATTCCAGTTATTACCAAGTATATAAGTTTTTTCCTTATTAATATTTTATTAATATTTAGAGATTTGAGATTGTCAGGGAGCATATTAAAGTTTTTTATTGCTACAATATCAGAGTTTTTGATTGCAATACTTTTATTGATTTTGGGTAAAATTATCGCTTTATTTCTAGTTTTACCTTGGTAATCATTAAATGACTTTTTACAATTTTCATAGTGAAAACATAGTCAATTATGAAAGTTTCTTTAGTGTTCAAAATGTAATTTTTCGTTTGTTCTGTTATTATACCAATGAGTTTATTTTGTGTACTAGTTAATTTTTTCATAATATTTTTGTAGCATCCTCCCCATGCAATTATCCCATAATTAACTATACTTTCGAATAGTGTATGGTAGATTATTTTAAGTGAATTTTTGTTTACACTCCTCTTCAATTTATAGAAGATAAATAGGAAAAAATTTGTTTTATTTATTAAGTCTTTTATATGCGTCCGATCTCATATTACAGTCAAACTTTATGCCTAGATATTTACAACTGTTAACTCTTTTTATTTTCTGGTTATAAATAAATATTTCCAAATTTGCTGGAATACTATCGCTATAAGAACCAAAAGTTATGAATGTAGTTTTATCTATATTTATTGATCTATATTTATTATTTATTATTGATCTATATTTATTATCAAAAAATCATTTCACTGATTTATCTAAATAACCGTTAATTTTGTTTTGAACGTCAGGCCATGAATTACCAATACACTTTACAAGAGTGTCGTCAGCATAAGCAGCTATTGAGTTTAGAACAGTTTAGAATAGTTTTTTTGAGAATGAACAGTATTGGACCTAGGATTGTTCCCTGCGGAGCACCAATTTTTACCTTTCTTTTCCTACTCTTAATTTTATTAATTCTTACAACCTGTGGTCTATTGGTTAAATAATTTTCAAATAAATCAGAAGCAGCACCTCTAATTCCGTATTTATACAATTTCTGTATTTATATTGTATGGTCCACCGTGTCAAAGGCTTTAGCTAAGTCTAAAAAAGCGACTACTGTAGGGTTGTTGTTATCCATATTCGTATAAATAAACTCCGAAATAGATGTTTCCTGTCCTTTGTGTCCCTGTTTTTGATAAAACCAAATTGTTCCTGTGCAATGATTTTATATTTAGTAATAAAATCATAGAGCCTTTTATGAATGATTTTTTCGAAAACTTTCGCGATGTTAGCTATAAGGGAGATAGGACGATAGTTTGTTGCCTGATGTCTATCACCCGTTTTAAAAATTGGAATGATTTCCGCACATTTTAATGCATTAGGCCAGATACCCCTTAACATACAGTTATTGAATATATACTCAAGCGGTTTACTAATATAATGATTAATAACTTTGAGTGCTTTAGAATTTATGCCATCTGTCCCTCCTGCTTTGTCTTTTAGGTTTGTTATAATTTCTTCTATTTCACTACAATTTGTTGGATTTTTGGAAAATAGAGTTAGAATTTTGATTTATGTTGATATTACTTTGACCATCATTTTTGTTTCCTATTTTTTCAGCGAGCTTTACCCCAATATTGCTGAAAAATCTACAAACTCATTAGCAATTTTTTGTGGATCAATAATCTTTTGATTTTCTTTATTTAAATAATCAATATTTTTATCAAATTTTATTTTTTTTCCAAGCTTTTCATTGTTAAATTGCCAATTTTTTTTACTATCGGTACATTTATTATTAAATTCCCTACTGTTATAGTTATATTTTGCTATTTTTATTAATTTATCTAACTTTTTACGATAGTTAATATAATTTAATTTTAATTTAATATTAGTTACATTTTGCTTCCATTTATTATAAAGTTTTTCTTTTGTGTGACATGATTTTATAATACCAGAGGTAATCCAATTCTTACGCAGTTTTTGCTTTTTATAGATACTAAATTTTACAGTGTTTTTTTAATTAATATTTGTATTTTATCAATTAGCAGATCTGTAGCAACATTTGGATCATGCGTAGCCAATAAGTCTGTCCAGTCCGTTTGTTCGCAATTATATAAGAGTTTCTGGTAGTTAATAGAAGTTTTGTTATTATTATAATTTTTTGTGTATGTATTTTAATTCCCAGAAATATTGGAAAGTGGTCAGCAAAAACATTTGCATAAGTAATTGATTTTAGATATTGTAAATTTGACTTGACAAACATATTGTCTATGCATGCCCCAACGTTTATATTAGGTCTCGTTACATTATTAAAGTAAGGTACATAATCCATATCTAGTAGTGTATAGAGATACAAATCAGTCAAATTGTCCGAAGTACTTATATCTATGTTAAAATCACCAACGATAATATGATTTTTTACCTTGGTATTATTTTTGAAATAATATTTTAAGTTATCTATACATTCATCTTTATGTATGTCATTACACCTATATACACCACTTACTTTTAGGAGATTATTATTATTAATTTTTATTGTAGTTGAGATGCAACTTGACCTTCCCAGGTTTTCAATTGAAGTTGTTTGTTAAATTTTATTTAATATATACATAACTACACCATCTGCTTTGTTGATATAACTTTGATTATAGTACAGTTTGTAATTTATTAGAGAAAAATAATTCAGGCAATTTAGTGTCCATCTTTTAATAAATATCTCTAAATTTTCAAAATTTGAATTAAGGCTTCTTAGATTGATATGTAGAATTATTATGTCATAATCTTTGAGAAAAAAAAACTTTTGAGCAAAATTTAAACACTCGAGATTATCTGTTGACTGCTCGATGTGCATATTATTATATTGATAATTAGAATTAACTGACATTAGAAAAATTAAAAGCAGTAATTTTTTTTTTTTTTTTTATGAAAACTTATTATGACTGTTTTCTGAGTCTACCTCTGTCCGATCCTTTGGCTTTTGTCCTGACTAGTGTCTTTGAGGGATCCAGTTCTGGTTCTGATGTGTCGTTAGAAAGTGATGATATTCTAGTGACCGGTGGATCAGGTCGTTTCATTTTGTCTTTTTCTTCTACAACTTTTTGAGTTTTTTTTTCAATTCAAATTATCTCTTGTTTGTTTTTATTTATTTGTTGATGATTCTTTGTGAAAGTTCTCTTCCGGTGTATATGAATGAGTCTTTTTACTGTCTATCGCAGAATTCTTTTCAAAAATGATTGGTGTACGAGTTCCAGTTTCTTGAAGGTCAGTGTTTCCTTTAAAAGTTTCAGGTCGGATTAGGTTTTTTAGAGAGTCCATAATTGCAGGAATTAAAACTGCGGCTAGCTCCTTAACATCTAGAGAGGTTGGTCGTATGGGTGTTGAGAGAATTTTAGAATACGAAGTATTATTAATTGGTGTGGTAATTTTAATTATACGTTTCGCTTCAAGATTTTTTCTATAATTTTGATTTCTTGAATAGATGCTTCTTCTAAATAAACTGGGCATGTTCGATCATTTGCTGCATGGTTTCCGCCACAATTTATACAAATTGGTAAGACACAATTACCCTCGTGTGGAGATTTACCGCAGGGACATATTTGAGAACTGGAGCAGTTGTTAGAATTATGGCCAAATTTTGGACAGCGGAAACATCGAGTAGGATTTGGAATTGGCACTTTTGTAAGGATGGCACTTACAAATTGTAAAATTCAACTTTAATGTATTTAGGTATTATGGGTCTATTGAAGGTAAAGATGATATATGGTGTGTGTCTAAGTGTACCATATTTTTTAGTTTTAATTTTTCTTACTTCTCAAATATCTATATGCTTAAATTCTTCGAAAATCTCTTCCTCTGATACGTTTAAAAGGTCCTTACGAAATATAACACCTTTGCTAAAGTTTAGGGTTCTACGTGTTAGGACTTTTACTGGATATTCGCAGATTGATAGTATTCCTAAGCTTAATTGATTGTTTTTCACTTTTAGTTTCAACCAAAAGACCTTTGATTTTTTTAATTTTAGCGCATTCACCAATTAATCCGTATATACTTTTATTAATTTTAAATGGGTTGTCCTTTTCGAAGTTGGTACCAACACTTTTCTTGATAATCAAGAAACGGAGTTGTGCCGCCGTCATCTGATTATTAGATGATGTTTTGTCGGAGATCGGGGTCTCCTTGTTTTTGTCACCTGTCATTTTCCATGTATTTGATCCTCACTGCCAAAAGCACTTGATGTAGCGGCGAAGGGTGTGTGAAAATATTAGGGAGATTATTTATCGCCGGAATAGCGACTTTATACAAAAATAACAGATTTGAGTCTTTTAAATATATATAACAAGGTTTATCACAAATAATTATATAACAAGGTTCACTCCATAATGATCCGAATTTTAAAACACTATCAATATTTAAAATGTCTAATAGACTAAGTAAAAATTAACTTTCTTGTAAGAGTGGACGTGAAAAACGTCTATACGTTAAAAAAAATATTTTGACAATACCTTTATATTTCTTTGATACTTTAATTTTTACCTCAGCATGTTTGAAATTTTCTGCTTGAAGGATGCCTAGATACTTGTAGTTATCGCCTGAATGTAGACTCCTGATTTCATTGTTATTTGGTAATTTTATCCCCTCTGTAGATTCTAAGTTTATGCGATGTATTGTTAAAGTTGCGCATTTACTCAATCCAAATTCCATGCAAATATCTGTGCTGTAGATTCGCACTGTATTGAGAAGCTCAATTTCAGATGATTTTCCATACAGCTTCAGATCATCCATATATAGTAAATGGGAACATTTTGCGGAGGCTTTCGATGTCTGGTAGCCATGTTTAGTAGTCCGTAACATGAACGACATTGGAATCAATGCTATAATGAATAGTAATGGAGATAATGAGTATCCTTGAAAAATGCCCCTTCGTATATTAACCGTACCCACTTCTTCCCCATTCACCAATAATTTTGTAGTCCACAAACCCATTGCTATTTTGATAAAATTTTGAATGTTGTTGCTTACGCCCATCATTTCCAAACATTTTAATATCCAATCATGTGGTAACGAAACAAAAGCCTTCTTATAGTCAATCCAAGCTACATGTAAAATTGTTTTTCGTTTTTTTGAATTTTCCAGAATCATTGTATCAATCAAAAGATGGCCTTTTGTGCCTCTGGTACTTCTTCGAATTCCTTTTTGCTCACTTGGGAACATGTTGTTATTCTCTAAATGATCTTGTACCATATTAGATATTATTCCCGTTAGTAATTTGAACATAGTTGGCAGACAGGTTATTGGCCGAAAATTACTTGGGATTGCTCCTTTTTGATCATCTTTTATCAGAAGGTGCGTTTTCCCAGTTAATAGCCAGTTATCCATTTTTGCTCCTTGCAACAAGGAATTACATTGTTATTAGGCTATTCTTACATGCAATCCATTCAGGTGCTTGAGCCAATATCCATGTAGCTCATCATTTCCCGGCAAAGACCAGTTTTTTAACTTGTGTGCTCGCCTTGTGACTAGTTCAGTGATAATTACCAGTTCTTGCATGTCCGTTTCCCCTTGATTATTAATTAATTTTTGCTTCTAATTCCTCGATAAAATTCGCGTTATTGTTAAACTCTTTAGGATTATCCCATATCTCTTTCCAAAACCCTAGAATTTGTTCTTTGTTTATTGCTGCATTACCTATTCCTGTCTCTCTCTGTTTAAGGATTGATAGAAACGACGTTGATTCGTCTGGAATAAAGAATTTTGCTGGTACTGAGCAATTCTGTTTTTATATCTAATTATTTTTTTTGATACTGCTGTAATTTGTTGCTTTATGATTTCTAAATATAAGTCAATGTCAGTCGTGGTGTTTGCCAGTGTTTTTAAGAAAGTTTTTTATATAAAGATTAGTTATACAAATAATGTCAACTTTGTTGACGACATTTATACAATAATTTCCTAGAAATTATAATCTTTGAAGTAAAGATACAAATATTACTATTTAATAGTGTATTTTTAGTTTATTTTATCAACAATTCTACAAAGAAGATTTCTACAGAGTGTTTTTTAATTAGCATATCTATTATTAGCATAGCTGTTAATATTTAAGTCTTCTTTATGTAATCAATTTTGTGGTATTTGTTAAGAAAAATAATTTCAAAAATCACACAAAATTTCCTTTTAAAATTCCATCATCATCAGCTTTGGCTCCACAACCCATTATGTGTCTTGGCCTCCTCTAAAATTTTTTTCCATTCCAAACTATTTCGTGCTTTAGTTTATATCCGGTCACCTTCATTGCTATTAGATTCTCCTGCACTCGGTCCAGATATCTTGTTTTTGGCCTGCCAAATAAGTTTTGCAGGACCTGATATCCATTCGCTCGATATGTCCTATCCATTTTAATCTAGCTAATTTTTATAGTACGGACTACATCCGTGTGTTCGTAAAGGTGGTACAGCTCATGGTTGTATCGCCGTCTCCATTCTCCGCTTTCCTGTACGCCTTTATATATGTGTCTTGGAATCTTTTTTTCGAAACATCTGTAGCGGCAACGAGCCGTTCCATTTTTATTTCTTAGCGTTTGAGGGCAATACGGTGATTACCCAAATATTTTCGGACGAATTTACAAAAATATTTTATTAGGGTCAATAGTGTAATCCCCGGGGCAATTACGACCAGATGTTTTTCCCGAGAATCGGTAATCACCAAAGCAACAAATTGCCGAATGTAGAAAAATAATCACCCCCATATGAGGGACCAGTATACCTGGACATATCAAAAATACCTGGAACCCCGAATAAGGAGGATAGTCAGGCGCAACCAGTCAGCAAGACGACTCCAGATCAGTTCAACAGTCAGGCGCAACCAACCAACGAGTCCAGTTCAGACCAGCCCGTGGAATCATTCACACCGGTCCAGCCAGTGGATCCAGTCAGCGAAGTGACATCAGTCCAGCCAGTGGACTCAGTCACACCGGTCCAGCCGGTGGACTCAGTCAACCAGACTCAGCCAACAGTCAGTTCAACCAGACTCAACCAGCAGTCAGTCAACCAGACCAATCGAGAACAGTTCAAAGAGTCCAGCTCCACTCATTCCCTCAACTGTGTTTGTATCTCTTGTACACATATATATATATATATATATATATATATATATATATATATATATATATATATATATATATATCGACTATGTAAATAAATTCCTCTGCAAACCGTGAGTGATACATTATTCTACGGCATATCACACCACAAATTGGTGACCCCGACGTGATCGACGTGAGGAATTCGGTCACCCACAAATTGGTGACCCCGACGTGATCGACAAGAGGAATTCGATCACCTACAAATTGGTCGTCGTGATCGAGAAGAGAAAACTACGCACTCAAATATGAAACCAAATGCACCTAAAATCTGCCGCATCGTTGAACTACACCCTGCATCTGTGCCAATAAAACCTTACACGCGAAACTGAACACCGCAAGCAGTCAAGATCCGAACACCGACTCTCGTATACCTCATGATGCCGCTTCCGCCCTGCAACAAAAAACAACGTCTACGATGACGCCTTCAACCATCCACGATGACGCGTTCAGCCGGCTACGAGGACGCCGGCAACAACAACCTCTACGATGATGCCTTCAACCACCTACGAGGGCGCCGGCTACAACAACGTCTACGACAACGCCTTCTACCGTCTACGAGGTCGCTATCGACTTGCTAACCTTCCGCATCCACTCATACTGATAGGTGCAAACTTGTTTTGCATAGGAAACCGCCTATCAGCGAATGACGTTCACGAAGACGCTTTGCAACAAATTTGCAACAGCAAGGCCTACAATGACGCATTCAACCGTCTAAGACAACGACTCAACAACGAATTCAATCGTCTACCAGACGTCCGCAACGAAAAAATGCCGCAACAGCGACTGATAGGTGCAAGCTGGTTTTGCATAGGAAGCCGCCTATCAGCAAACGACGTCTACAAGCACGCCTTGCAAACAACTTGCAACAACAAGGTCCACAATGACGAATTCAACCGTCTACCAGGGCGCCGGCAACAACAAACAACTTCTACGGTAACGACTTTAACCGTCTACCAGACGAGAATGCAAGCTGGTTTTGCATAGGAAACCGCCAATCAGCAAACGACGTCAACGAGAACGCCTTGCAACAAACTTGCAAGAACAACGTCTAGGATGACGTCTTAAACTGTCTACGACAAAGTCGGCAACAACACCGACGTCTATGGTAACGACTTCAAACGTATACGAACGAACAAACAACAACAGCAACAAACTCTACCTAGCGTTATCACTGGCAAGGGGGTGATGTAGCGGCATCGAGCCGTTCCATTTTTATTTCTTGGTTTACGAGGGCATTACAATAATTACCCAAATATTTTCGGACGAATTTCCAAAAATATTTGATTAGGGTCAGTGGTGTAATCCCCTGGGAAATTACGATAAGATGTTTTTCCCGAGAATCCTCAATCTCCAAAGCAACAAATAGCCGAATGTAGAAAAATATTCACCCCCAGATGAGGGTCCAGTACATACCTGGACATAATATAAATACCTGGACCCCGAATAAGAAGGACAGTCAGGCGCAACCAGTCACCAAGTCGACTCCAGTTTAGTTCAACTGTTAGGCGCAACCAACCAACGAGTTCAGTTCAGTCCAGTCAGTGGACTCATTCACACCGGTCCAGCCAGTGGACCCAGTCAACCAGACTCAGCCAACAGTTAGTTCAACCAGACTCCACCAGCAGTCAGTCAACCAGACCAGTCGTGTCCAGTTCAAAGAGTCCAGCTCCACTCATTCCCTCAACAGTGTTAGTATCTCTTGTACATTTGTATATATACATATATAATATATATATATATATATATATATATATATATATATATATATATATATATAGATATATATATATATATATATATATATATATATATATATATATATATATATATATACCAACCAACCAACCAATACATATATATATATATATATATATATATATATATATATATATATATATACACCACATATCCCAAAATTCTTGGCATTTGGTTCTTCCGGATATAGTCTCGGATTATAAATGTCGCATTTGTCCATAATTTGTTTTATTTGCAAGTTAAAAAAAATTATAATTGAAAATTTACATTTTAAAAAATATGTGTCCATCACGTTGTAGTACTTTTCGCAACATTTTAAACCAGAAATTTTAAAATCTGTGTTAATGATTTGTTGCATATTGTTTGCTATTAGAATAATAGTTTTTTAATTTATTGTTTACCATGATACGTAATATGATAAATATAAATTAATAATTACATTTTTAAATGCACATGTTAACCAAAACTGGCAATTTCTAGACCAAAGAAAGACAATCCGGAATTTTTTCAATTCTTTTTAAGTTATCTAAGTTCTTGTTGTTACAGTTTATAGTTATGTAAGATTCAAAAACGATATAGTTAAGTCAGATTCAAATTCAATGGTTAATATTTCTGGAAACAAATCAATTAATATGATGAATTTTATTTTGAATTGAAAAATTCACTGTTCTTACCACTAATTTGGTAAAAGTCTTCACTTGAAAATGACGTCCACCAGTCAAAGCTCGAATCGGGTCAAGTGTTTAGATTTATATTGCTATAACACATTTTTACAAAATTAGTGGTAAAACATAATGAATTTTTCAATGTAGAGCAAATATGCATAACCACGTAGTAATGTAGTAAATTTAATAATTTTTCCAAGAAAATTGTTGGTATGAAGCTTGATTATAATCAATTTTCAATCATTGTCCTAATTGTAAGCATTCGCTGTGGTATTTAATTGGTAGAAATAACATTAAACGCAGTAATATTACTCGCAGTAATAGTGGTGATGATAGTAATAAATAAAATAAATATCATTTAGTGATACTGCCGTAATTTACTGATAATATTATTCGGTAGTATTAGTTATAACAATTTGATTGTGGATTTGTGTAAACAGAGACGTATTTCCGTATGGTATACGACGAGAGGAACGGTTAGCAGGGTGCATAGGGAGGTTCCCTCAGTTTATCCATAGCTGCTTTCATTTCAACGACTTTGTAATGCTAATTAAACGTTTTACAATAATATTTAAAGCAATATTCATTGTAAACTTCTTGTGTGAACTTCATGTGTAACACTATGAATAATTATAACTTGTGTTAAATTTGTCTTAGCCATTCCTTCTAATTTATAAAAAAAAAATAAGAACTTTTTATGATTAATTTGAAACGAAGCATCTTAATCGAACTCAATTTAACCCAATTTAATTAGTATTAGAATATTTATTGGTTTGAGATGCAGATATCATTTGAAACGAAACATCTCAATGGAACACAATTTAATTAGTATTAAATTATTTATTGGTTTAAGATTCAGAAAAATGCAAATTTTTAAGCAATAAATATTTATTATATATGTCTGTTTGTGCGTAGGTATATACCCAAATACAATTTACAATATATATAAAAACGCTCTTTATAACTAAGTTATTTTATCTAGTTATAAAACTAGTTATTTTATCACTATATCCAATAAAATATCAATATTATCATAAGGGTGTATATCCTCAGACAAAAGGGTTCAACAGAATATCTTGGGCCCTATTTAATATTTTCATATATAATACATAAAATCCTTAAATCATTCTCCACCAAAAGGTATAATTTTATTTTGTTTAAATGTTTTTTTTGTATAAAATTTTAATCCATACGAGATATTCTGTATGTATAACGGCAATGGTTTACATAGCATAGCTACCAACTAATATATATCACTTTGTAGCAAATGTACGGATTGTGACAATATAAAAACAAAGAATATATTATGTATATATGAGGATGAAAGAATTTAAAAAAAAATGCTTACTATTTAGTGAAATTAAACTTAGGAATGCGTTGTATTTTAATTAAGTTTAGAAGCTAAATAATATTAGTTACTAAACTTCTATCTATATTTCTACCTAATTACAATTGGTTGCTGTAAAACTTTTTTCTATTTAATAACATTGTTATTTATATATTTTTCTTTCGCAGGCTGTCCAATTTTGGACGTTTGTGATTACATTCTAACTTTTATTGGATTTTAGAAATCGAAGAATTCAGCTTGCTGTTTTGAATGCTGGTTACATATTTTTGTTATTCCAGTTCAATTCCTTACTTATTTCTTTTCATACTTTTTATCCCCATTTGCTTCTTTCCCATTCCACGTTTTCCTTAGAACAGTCCTCAAGTTATCAGTTATCTTCTTCCTGTGGTGCTACAGTCCTAATGGACTTTGACTTTGACATCTTTAGCTTGGTGTCTAGATCTTAGAAACAAGTATTTAGAGCCCTTGCAGTAATTAACGTAGAGGGCGGAGACACTACTTTAGGGGAGGTTTTTTCTAGGCAGATTACTGGGATGGCCATGCCAGAGCCATGCACAGGAGGACGCTTTTTCTTAGAGCTTTTTCTTAACGACAGAATTACTCAAGTAAATACAAATGTAATCTAAAAATTACAAAACTGCTTCATGGTTAATAAAATGAATATGAACAAACAAAAAACAAACGCAATATTCTTCTGGACTAAGAAGACTACATATTTTCTCTCAATTGGTGAAGAAACTATTGAAATACAAGAATGCATTAAGCTACCGAGATTTCATATAAATTAAATAAAATGAAGTGGAGAAGGCATATCGAGGCTATAACAAAATAAAAAAATAGTTTATCAATGCACTACGAATTAAAAAAAAATTATGGGATCAGAAGAGCTGAAAACTGCATATCATGCATTTTTTATAGTTTTAAAAATTCAGCATAATTGTCTGGAGAAATGATAAATTACATTTTTGAAATACAGAAACAAATTCGTTACCCGGGGATACTGAAAACTGTGGAAGCAAATTTAAAAAAAAATAATCAACAAACGAAACTCTTAAAAAAAATGCCTTTGAATATATTGAAATTTCTAGAGATGTAACAGACAATAACATAACTAGACGGGCAAGATAATCCTTGGGAAGTAAGAATTATATATGCTGAAGAGAAAATTTTAAATGTAATAAAAATGGTCTTGAAGCAATGTTTGCATTATTTTTTATATATAAATGGAATTTAATTCATTTATTTTTGAGGTATTAAAGTTTTCGTCGCGTTATTGTAAACATTGAGCAGCTATTCAGAAAGGAGAAAAGTGATACAACATACTTCATTGATAGATGTGATATTTTCTCCATAAAGATTGGTGGGTATAAATGCAATGAAGTTGACGTTAATCGTTGACTAATAAAATAAAATCCATTGTATTTCCATGGAGAATATTTATATTGGAAGCTCTCGAGTTCAGATTTATATCTAGTAGATAGGAGATAATGGCCATAGCGGTGATATATCAGTGAAGACGGACAGCACGAGCAAATCTTCATAAGCGTATACAAAGTGGAAGGTGAAAGCGGTAGATACAAACAACGTGGTCTTTCCGCCTTCACCTATACAAAGAAATATAATATACTGCGAGTAGAAAAGCGCAAATGCGCAAAACAGCTTACAATCTAAATGGACAATGTATATAAAATCGCCCTGTCGCGTTTTAAACGGCCATCATTTCTGGTTTATGGTGAATTTTAGTACCTATATAACGTGTATCATAGATTTGCAGATAAAGATTATTTGCGCCTTTCTACAACCATTAGATAAGTTTTAGTGTTGTGAGTTCCATGTTTTGTAGATAAAAAGAGTATATACTGAATTGAAACATTCACTATGTTTTAACCACATTTGATATGTAAAAATATTATATAAGTTTTCATTCACAGCTATATAAATTTTAACATTTAACACGACTCGAGTTTCGACTGGTATTTAAGTAGATTACAAATTGATGCGTGATTGTATATATACTAAGGGTTTTTGGAGGGCGAAGGTATAATATGGATCCATCTACAATTAGGGAAATACGTGGAGACGATTGTGCAAGATTAAAAAGTTGCGAAAGGATTAAGTTGGTTTGCTCGTTAGGGAGATTAACGGATGGGTAACGGATCTGTTTCTAATTCCTAATGACTCCAGAAGATTAAGGTTTCGGCATTTTTTTAATTATGCAATATTTTGAGAGTTCCTATTTCCGGGTATTTATTATTATATTCGACACAATGGTTTGAAGAAGAACTATCTTCTTTTTAAAGACGACATTTTGGATGAGTTTTGTTGCGCAAGCATTCTCTGTAGCAATTGAAATGATGATATTTAACTCTGCTTCTTTCAGGTAATGATAGACAACTAATTTGTGTGTTATCGGGTGATTTGATGAGAAAGTGATTGTACAGTTAACATTAGTAGATTTTCTGTATATATCAAATTATATTTTGTTGTTTTACTAATTAGAGTAATGTCTAAAAGTTTAATTTGTTATTGGTTTCTACCTCGACGGTGAATTTAATTTTGGGATGAACGTTGTTTATTAAATTTAAAAATGGTCTAATTGATCTGCTGTACCACTGACGCACAAAATTAAATATGTTGTTTTGTAAAATCTAGTTTAATTTTTTTTAAACTGTTTTTTTTAATCTGACAGTTTTTTGTGGTCGCAGTCATCCTATTCATTAATTTTTTTTCTTCGATAGTTAACATTAATAGATTGGCTAAAAAGGGACTTAAAGGAGATCCCATTGCAAACCCTATTGTTTGCTGATAGTATGTGTTATTAAATTTGAAGTAATTTTGATTAACACATGTTTCAAGAAACTAAAGTTCTGATTTTATAAGGTGGTGACAATTTACTGTATCAATTAAATTTCTTATACTTTCGAGGCACTCAAGTTTGGAGTTTATTGGGGTTATTACTAATTTCAGTAGTTTCTATAGGGCGAGTGATTGTTTTACAGAATATATTGGAGTAAATTCAGTTTATTATCTGAAAAGAATATTCAGTTTTATTGCTAAAACTCTTGCTACACTATTAATATAAGACAACTGATCTAATGGGAGAATCGGGTTTTGGGAGTTTTTATGAAACCATACGATGATTTTAAATTTCGCGAAATCTGAAAACAAAGTCGTAATATTTTTTATTAGACTGCTTTCTAATTTGGGTTTGCAATTGTTCTCATCGAGACTCGATGTTTAAAATTTATATAATTGTGAATAACAAGTTATATAATATTTTTACATATTAAATGTGGTTAAAACATAGTGAATTTGGCAATTTAGTGTATCAACGTAGTAACTGTCAGAACTGTCCTATTAAAAAAGGATGTTTTTTTTAATGTCATGATTTAAAACTAAAGCGTGCCCTGTACAAGAAAGTTACACGGCATAAACGCGATAGAATATTACTTTGATCCGGCAGCTTCATCACTTGGAAATATCTCCCCCAGTGGGAAAATAAGAGCAGTAGAGTTATTCATCAGACGTGGCGAGGGTAATTAAAGACGTGCATACTCGCAAATAGCCTGGAGTTTTGGAGTTCTACAGACAATGATAACAATGACCAGGCTGGACGGCACGATAACGGTTACAGTCTAGGGCAGAAGTTGCATGTGTTAGGATACTAGTATTCATTTTGTGTATGATGTTTGGAATTAAAAAGCAAACATAGTAGGAAGGTGTAGACTTTCATTATATTCACCAAAGGCATTGATGTTTGGAATCAGAAAAAAAGAGAACGCTACCTATTCGTGGTTTGTTTAGTGTTCGCTGTGAGTGTGATACGATACGCCTTTGTTAAAGAAAACTCCGCAGATATCAATTTCCGACAAAAGAAAGAACGGTAGCTTTGTTATTAGAAATGTATATGAGTGGTAAAAGCTACCGTGAGACACTAGGAATGGCAACCGTTCCAATTATTAAGTTCTGCATATGCACAAATCACGATATCTTATCTGTATAAATTATTCCTTTCGTAAATGTATATGTGGTATGCAAATACCAATAAAGTGTCAGTTGTTCGCCCAAAGCAATGTATACAACAACCGATAAAATAGTTATTTATGCTCATAGAGTCGCATTCGAATTATTTCATTGATCATAATACCAAATTAGTGTAATCCGTTGTCGTATTGTTTTCACCAGCTGAATCAATTCGGTACCTAGACCTATAACAAATGTAATCCGATGTCGAACATTCCGATCCCAATGCAATTTCTATACACCTCTAACCTAAGATTCAATTACTTTCAAAATCACGAAAGATAAAATATGGACGTTAGTATTGAATAAACTGTAACACCAGTGCAATAAAGTTTGTCAACCAATAGCTGCATATTTTACTAGCAAACACTGGCTCTCTCCCGATATATACTCGATATATCCCGATATATCCTACCGATATATCCCGATATATATATAACTAAAATTTTAGTTATACATCTATACGACTTTTACAGCCGTCTAATGGTACATCCATAAAATTAATAAAAAATTATATCGAATATTATCTGCATTCTCTGGATATTTTTTCGGTCATTATTATAAATAACTTTCATAATACCAATATAAACTACTAATCTAAAATATAAACTACTAATTATTTGTAGGCAGAGTTCTCTTTACTTATTATTTTATTCTACACTCTTAAAGTAACTAAAGTTTGGAAATCAAAGATGATTTAAAGTTCTGTCGAAATTTTGAATCAACAATTTTTGTTACCGCTGTTTGCAAATAACCTTCATTAAGTTGTTATTTTTAGTTGTTTTATCATGGTGCATAAACTTTGCGGAAATTTTGCTTTAGCGGAATTTTATTTTATTTGGAAACTATTTTTGCCAATTTTATATAAATATGTTAATATCATATATACATAGGGATATAATAATTGCACGACAAAATCAGTATATGGAACGACAACTATGGCTAAACACAAATGGGAAACGTTTGTACAAATATCACAAGTCAACATAAATTATATGACTTTAGTTCGAGTATGCAATTCCAATAGGTTCATCGACATTGCACGACAGAATCAGTAAATAGAACGACAATTATAGCTAAACAAAAATGTATCATTAGTATAAATATAACAAGTCAAATGAATTTTGTACAAGTCAAATGAAATTTAGTACGCAATTACCATAGGTTGAGAGTACATACATTTCACATACACATCACATACACTTATGTGGAAATAAAAATTCTTTAAAAGGTTTACTTTTTTAACCATGTTTGAAACAAAAAACTAAGGTAATAACTTTGTGAGAAGGATGATTGTTTCCAGGTTGACTTACATAACATCACCAGATAAAGAATTTTTTATTTTAAACATTTTTCTGAATTTTGCTTAGTTTCCGAGTTATTTTCGAATCTTTGAGACAAGAAAAAAGTAAAACAAAGTCTATATTATTACTACCAACACTACAAAGACGAAATTTCCCCTTTGGAAATGTGGATATTTTTATTTCATTTTGGTGCATAAGGAACAAGGATTTTCTTTATAGGGTTGCGCCTTTTGTGCTATCATTACTTCCAATAAGACTAAATTTACAATTTAAATGTACGTTTAACATCAATTATAACGAGGATGCGGTTTTAATTCTAATCTGTGACCCGATAATCCTGACTCACAATTATGGCCTCAGCCTGACCCAACGTCCATCAGAATCATCCCCTGCGAAATTTTTCAAGAATCGAATTTAAAATTGGAGATGCAAATCGAAACTGACTATCGTTGGGATATTTAAAACGTAAATATTTATTGATCGCATTAGTAAATCGAGATGAAATAATTAAGATATGTTTGTTTGTTTTGGTTATGCGAGCTTAATTGGACGGCTGATTTATGAGAAGGATGTACTTTTATATAAATTATGTCGATTTTTATGGGGTTAATAATTTCTAGAAGAATGTGAATCAATTTAATCTGAGAGTTTTCACGTTTATTATTCTTGTAGATTTAGTTTTTTGCAATAAAAAATGGAGGATAACGACAACGGAGCATGGACAGTATTAAATATCACTATTGTTTGGAGGCCGCGCAGAAGGTCTAAGGAATAAGGATGAATTTGGAATAAAATTGTCGTTTTAAGGTTGTAAAGTATCCTGGAGATGTTAAATTAAATCCCTTAAATTTAAGAACAAGCAATTCGTTTAAATATTATAGAAAAGAAAATACATAGTAATATAACATGAGCTCTAATTTAGATCCATAAACTGTATTTCCAAATGAATTCAAATTAATTGAGATTAACATGTAATTCCCAAATACTATCATCATCATTTACATTACGCATCATTTTTAAATATTTTGTATTATTTATATAAACCCGTTGAACGTCTACGAACCCTTGAGTAAATTTAGTGCTTCTGTACCATGAGACGAAATGGGCGAGTGCTTATTTATTATGTGTCAGCATCTAATACTAAGATCAACATCCTTCTTTAACATCATTATCTACATATATATATATATATATATATATATATATATATATATATATATATATATATATATATATATATATATATATATATATATATGTATCGTACTTGTAAGTATATTTATTTATTTTAAGTCATGAGTGAATTAGAACATTCAGAGTTATTTCTTAATTCTTTTCTTGTAATAAGTTTATTGTTACTTCTACTAAAATTTTATATAAAATAATTAAATTCAATTATTAGATTGAATATTAATTAATGTGGGATGTCCGATTATGTGTAGATAGTGGCGTGAATGTAATGAAAATGAAAATTATATATGTGCATGGCTCGACTGACAAGTGTTTGACGGTTGGGTGGCGCATGCGTGTTTGTAAGGCGTCGACCGTTTCCGTTCGCGAACAATTCTGGTGCTGGCTTGCATGTCCGGGCCACTCATTTGTTATGATTGTATCGTGTATCAACTTGTAATGAAGTTACGCCTGCTACCAGCACGCTTGATACCTGAGGCTTACAGATTGCAGATAAAATAGACAAATTATGTACACTTCGTTTTACACACCTACACTTACACCTCACGCCCATCCCGGCGTTTCTATATCGCGAGCAAAAAGAGTTAACTGTCTTGTAACTAATGAGAATTACTACAAAACTGGAATGTTTCTATTTTTATGAAGCAACCAGAAAAGGTGTACTTGAAAATGCTCATTGAAAATGCTCATCAAATTGAAAATAATGCTCATTTTACTTCGAAATTATTAAAGTTAATGAAATAAAACAACCTCAAATAAAACTACAACATTTTGTAAACTCCGCACTCATCCTGATACTAAATATACTTCTAGGAAATTTCCCAGCAAAATCAAATTTTGCACAAAGCTTCACACAATTCACAAACAGAAATTGTCTTCACGTATTTCATACAATAGAAACCACAATATATATATTATGGCGTCACAATCATGTGGACATAAATGAATAAATAAAAAATGCACAATAGGCACACTTACATTTCAATAATAATAATTTCAGAAAAAAATAATATATATATATATATATATATATATATATATATATATATATATATATATATGCTAAGGAATTGAAAGAAAAACAGAACATAACATCCAACCAAAAGGACAGGAACAACCCTAAACCAGGAACCAGGAACCTATTTTACTTTTTAGTAACTTTAATATCTTGTATATATATATATATATATATATATATATATATATATATATATATATATTCTGAGAAATATTTACGAGAGGTTTTTCTCTAATTACATCCGATAGGAAAGGGATGGAATCAGGACCGCGAGGAGAGAAATTTCCGGGACCATGACAGGTCCGGAAAGTTATAAAAAAATGCAGAACACTTACCGTATATTTCTTAAAAAAATAGAGTTAGAATAACTACATATTTATAATACGAAAGCTTTTATTACATTTTTTTGGTAATGAAAACATCCGCATCATAATTAAGTTTCATTAGAATTGATACCCAAACGGTCCACATATTGTACTACTTTTATCCAACTGATTTGCTGTAGAGTGAAGCCTCAAAAAGAAAATGTATATCAATCGGTACATTTGAACCTAGTACAGCTGCTTTGATATCGGAACTGCACCGATTTTTACATTAAGACAGATCATGTAAAATCAAGTTTCCAGTAATTTTTTAGATAAAATATACATAAACAGCCATGTTTCTCAAATATGATCTACATTCTGAACCGCATTTAACGCCCTTTTAGTTAAATTACATAAGTTTTCCGCACATTTCATTTCCAATACAAGACTTTTGCATATTTTTACTTTTGCACAGATCTGAGCCTTTATTTTTAACACACTAAGCCTTTTTTATTCACAGTTATATAAATTTAAACATTTAACAACACGACTCGAGTTTCGACTGGCGAAGAGACTAAACTATCTACACAAAATTAAATTGGACAAATCTTGATAGACAAAACTTAATGGAATAAAATGAGTTCAGCAAAATTTGATATGCAATACGAAACGAAATGAATAAAATTGTTTTGCGCAAACCGTTTACATATACGGGTTATACAATAACGATTACTCTCAGTAATTTTGACACATTCGACAAATTCCTAGTAGGTGAATAGCCAGTAAAAACTATATTCAAGGAATTTACATGGCGCTATTGAGCAGAATAATCCTTATTTAGTGTCCAAACACGACAATTGTTAACGTCCGATAATCGAAAGGTATGAGCAGAAGACGACTCATGTTTTTTAAAGAACATTTTAGATTTTTTTCTTTATTCATAATTTCTAGTAGGTTTCTTATATCAAATGTCAAATTAATTAAACGTCAAATTTATAAATTCATTTCAAAATAGAAACCACTAATTCACTTTGTTTTTACACAATTTTTTTACACTAACACCAATCCAATATTAACTAATTGCTTTTCACTAAACTTCTCTCCCTATGAAGTTTACACCACTCAAAATACACAATTTCCACGAGCAAATTTTTGCACGTCTAACTTGTTTGGCGGTTGCCCTTCAATTTTGCGTGCAGTTTCGTTACATAACTGAAGACTGCTTCTCGAAATGAAATTATTGCGATTTTATTTCAATGTATTTTAAGACATTTTCTTTCATGAAACGTAATACATTTTAGTAATCCCAAACATACATACACTTTAATAAAATGTTTTTTTTAAACAAAAGAGGCTTACAAAGCTATCCAAAAATAACAATCGTAAATATGTCTTTGTTCCCGTTTCTTGTGCTCCCGCCTTATTTTAAACCATGATAATTTATCATATTTAGCTCCAGACCTTTAGTAAAAATAAAATATAAAAATGTCTACCAATTAAGGAGAGAATGCGAGAGAGAGAGTCCAAAATGTTTACCGTGCAGAAAACGTGTCTGAAAGGGTCGATCTATCCAGACAATCGTTGGTTTCACGAAAAGCGTCCAAAACTTGCCGCAATGGCGCTCGTTGCAATCTTCTCTGGACACAAAACTGTACTAATTAAATCGAGCGAGAACTTCTTGAACTTTCTGATTTCGCCTTTCCGTAAATGAGGACTTGTACTGAAGTTAAAAAAGAGCTTAATGACCGCCTGATTTAGTTATAAGCGTGCAACGCGTTATTTCTATAAACAAAGTTACGAAACATTTACGAAACTGTAGGTAATTCGGGAAATCTTTCACAATATCGGCAGTTATGTAAGTGATATTGCTATAATATTTTATTTTCAGGTTCGTTATAGCTGTTTTCAATAATACATTTGTAACAAAACAACCCCAGAGATTTCCTTTGATGAAATAGCGTATCCGTAACACATGTTGTGTAAATACAATTTGCACAAGATTCAAGCGATCTATATATATATATATATATATATATATATATATATATATATAAATATATATATATATGTATATATATATATATATATATATATATATATATAATATATATATATATATATATATATTTGTAACTGACTTTGTACTTTTAACATTGTGCCAAGTTGAAATTTTTGCATAAAGCTTTTCAATTTCGAAATGTTATTGTAAACACCGTCCCTAGTCGGCAATAAACCTCGAAATTTCACGCAGACTCAAACCTCACACACAGCTAACAATACTTATACCACAAAATCCTGTTCAGAACACAACAGTGGCGTAAGAGGATCGCGTTGCGGGGTTTAAAAAATTGGTTTTTAAAGTAAACTTAATAACAGCAGTTTCCTGGGTAGCTCTCATTTTCTGAACTGATGACGGTGACGAATCGCATGTTCTAAAAATCTCGTAAGTCGTGTGTTTCAAAATTACGACACGAAAATTAACGGAATTGGTACTTTTTGTTATTCAGCTTCATCCGAAATTGTGTTTTTGACATTTGTATATTTTTAAAATAAGCAAATTAACTGCTTCTTGTTCCTAATGGCGAAAAGTGCTGACGCAGAAAAAACAATAAGTTAATGTGGTAAATCAATTTCATTATCATTAGTAAGAAAAAATAGAAAAATAGCGTCCTTCTTATTGCACTTTAAAATAAAAGAATAATATATACCTATACTCTATCAGAATGGCAGATGAATATTTTGTTTCTGCAAATTTTTATGACGCAACCGTAATGCTTGGATCTAGTGGAGGCATTTTTAAAAGATAAATTTCCTTCAATAATAAACACTGTACCAATAATACACGTATATAGCAATTAAACACCCATGATACTGTCGTCTCTGAAAGTAATATATTGAAATAGGATGTTAATATGTAAAACATTATCACTCGAGAATAGTCATGAGTTACAAGAAAATACTAATTGCAAGTCACTGGAGATGCAGCTTTTGAAAACTAGGCGTATTAAGACCTCGTTTTATAGCAACGAGATGTCGTGCACTATAACGGATTACCAATCATTTACATTGATAAGCTAAGGATGATTCTTGAGCGGATGGTGTAGGTGCACATAAGAGTGATTGCCAATCACAATTATTTGTTAGATCTAAGACTGATATCTGGCGTGCCTCAAGAGCAATCCGAACTTTGAAGTTTGAAAGTGTAGAAATGTAACATATAAATGATTACGATTTATTGCACAGTGTCAATATACTACACCAGTGTTTCTCAAAGTGGGCGATATCGCCCCCCAGTGGGAGATGACGTCGTTTTGGGGGTCGCTAGGTGTCCAGGGAGCGATATAGGGGGCGGTAGGTAGCCAGGGGGCGATATAGGGGGCGGTAGGTATACCGAGCTATACAATGTATTTCTGTAAATTTAAAACAAACAAATATGTTCAACAAAATTGTTCCGTGCTCAGTATTATACAATCGTTCGTCTGCTATTCGCTGCTGGTCGAGTAGGTACCGATAATCGCACGCATACACACACAGACAGCGTTACTAACTCTACCAACTTTTCTGTAGATCTACCACCTTTTAGTGAGTCCTGTGAAGTTAGCAACCGAATTTGCAAAAATATAATATTACATCGGAGTTCCCGGTAGATATGAAATAGTTCTAGAGTACTTTGTGCAAAATTTCAATAGTTCTACAGAATTTCGCGAAAAAAATGAAAAATACCATAATTGAGTTAGCAACCACTTTTGAGAAAAACTGTGCGTTTTTCACATGTTCCTGTACCCCGACCATAGTTCTGGAGTACTTGATCAATTTTGCAAAAACTTCTGCAAAAATTGACATTTGGCAAAAAAAATTACAAAAACAGTTCTATTCGTGGATATCAATAACACCGTAAGAGTTCTATCGAGGATCCCTTTGTCATTCTTTGATCAAAACCTTAGTTCAAAAGATACTTGCAATAATCAGGGACCCATTATTTTGAATGAAAATTTAAAAAAATCGCGGAACAGTTCTGTTTCCAGCTCCCTCTTTCCCTCTTTTACATGTTCCTGTACCCCGACCATAGTTCTGGAGTACTTGATCAATTTTGCAAAAACTTCTGCAAAAATTGACATTTTGCAAAAAAAATTACAAAAACAGTTCTATTCGTGGATATCAATAACACCGTAAGAGTTCTATCGAGGATCCCTTTGTCATTTTTTGATCAAAACCTTAGTTCAAAAGATACTTGCAATAATAAGGGACCCATTATTTTGAATGAAAATTTAAAAAAATCGCGGAACAGTTCTGTTTCCAGCTCCCAATAGAACTCTTAGAGTTCTATCGAAAATCCTTATAACTTTATTCTGCAAAGTTAAAAATTGGAAAGATTTGCGAAAAATTAGACTTCACCAATGCGACGAAGTGCAGAAGAAAAAAATCGCGAGACAGTTCTGTTGGCAGTTCCCAGTAGAACACTTAGAGTTCTACCGAAAATCCTTATAACATTTTTCTGTAAAATTAAAAATAGAAAATTTTGCGAAAAATTGGACTTTACCGATGCGATGAAATAAATGCGACGATGCGAATTGCAAACAGAACTATTGCGCGATTATTTTCTCTTTGCTTCGTCGCATCGGTGAAGTCTATTTTTTCGCAAATCTTTTGAATTTTTAACTTTAAAGAAAAAAGTTATAAGGATTTTCGATAGAACTCTAAGAGTTCTACTGGAAACTGCCAACAGAACTTTTTTCTTCTTCACTTCGTCGCATTGGTGAAGTCTATTTTTTCGCAAATCTTTCCAATTTTTAACTTTACAGAAAAAAGTTATAAGGATTTTCGATAGAACTCTAAGAGTTCTATCGGGAACTGCAAATAGAACTGTTCCGCGGATTTTTTTTTTAATTTTCATTCAAAATAATGCGTCCCTTATTTTTGAAAATATCTTTTGAACTAAGGTTTTGATAAAAAATGACAAAGGGTTCTTTGATAGAACTCAGATCCGTGAATAGAACAGTTTTTTCAATTTTCAAATTTTTTTTTTTTTGCAAAATGTCAATTTTTGCAGAACTTTTTGAAAAATCGATCAAGGTACCCCAGAACTATGGTTGATGTACAGAAATATGTAAAAAAACGCAAAGTTTTTCTCAAAAGTGGTAGTTAGCTCAATTTTGGTATTTTTCATTTTTTTAGCGAAATTCTGCAAAACTATTGGAATTTTGCTCAAAGTACTCTAGAACTATTTCATATCTACCGGGAACTCCGATGAAATATTATATTTTTGCAAATTCGGTTGCTCACATTACAGGACTCTTTTAGTGTCTTGCCCAAATCTACTACTTTGAAAAAAAATCTGCCAACTATTCAAGTTTCTGAAAAAAAATTAATATTATAATTAATTTTATTTATATATAATTATGTTATTTCTATAAAAATTATAATGCTCTCTTTTCCCGTTTATTTCTTTGTACTTGTTTAGGGATCCCCCCATGTTAATTTTTAATTGAAATATTTCAAAAACTATCACAATTATTGTTGCTAATTATTTAAGAATGCATTTATTATTAATCTCAATAGGTTCTCAGACCAGAACTTATAATTTATTTTGAATGATGATGTTACAAGAAATTGCGGCTTGTCCTCACTAGCGCGTGTATTCTTGATAATATATAAATTTTACTTTCAAAGTTGCTAGATTTCTAGTGAATATTAATTATTTTGGTTGTTTTATAATAAAAATTTCGATAGAACTGCAAAATTTTCAGTATCCTATTAAATACTTGGTAAGTCAAAATACTTTTACTGTGGAAAGAGAAAAAAAAGCTTCTTTCAATTTAATTTCAAATTATTGCACCAAAGATGCCACATGTATACATATTATTATTATTATTTTACATGGATGGTCCCTTTAGGAACACACGAAGCTTTATTTATTTCGCTTGCGAAGGATCCAGGATGCTTTTATCTGTTCACTAAAGATCCTCTCCCTTTATTCCATCCACTTGGTACCTGATCTTTTTGGTACTTCATTCTCTGAGATGATATATATATATATATATATATATATATATATATATATATATATATATATATATATATATATATATATATATATATATACATATATATGATACGATAGATTTGGGGGGCGCTATTAACTTTAGCATATCAAAGGTGGGCGATGAGACAAATAAGTTTGAGAAACACTGTACTAAACAAATGTATTGCCTCGAGATTATGAAAAGAAAGAAAATAAGAACACGAGCATATTACAAAAAAGCCATATATGTGTCGTTCATTGTAAAAGTGGTGTAACTCCATGTTTTTAAAATACTTATTTTTTGGCTTAATGGTATTACATTTAGTCATATCATTCATTATAAAAGTGAAGTAACTTTAATATTTGCATTAAATCGCTGTTTTTACAGGGAACTAAAACTCCAAATATTCATTATAAAAGTGAAGAGTCACTTGAATAGTGAAGTAAGTCCCGAGTTGATTCATTTTTATTGTGACCATTATTTGAAACGTGGTGATACGTTGTGTGATAAAATTGATAAAATATATTTCTACAATTGATACTACAATTTTCAGAATTTATATCTGCATGCAATGGTGCAAAAAACAACATTTTATAGAAAACGTCCAAAAGATCAGTCTCGTGCAGGAAGAAAAGTGTCTTTTAAATATTTTATAAAGTCGAGTATCAAGACAAAATCAATGTGTAAGAAATATTTTTTGAGGATTTTTGAAGACAAATATAAGGTACCTTTCGAAAGATGATATCTCTCAATGTAAGGATCACGTGGCACAACTAGTTCCCGAAAACTTTATGATTCTGATATTGTTGCCCACATTAAAAGTTTTCCTGCATATCAAAGCCATTATACACGAAAGAGTAATTCTAACAGAAAATATTTAAATCCCGGGCTAACTATCCCTAAGATGTAGGACCTTTATAAAGAAAAATGTGAGATTGAAATGACCGAACCTAAGAAATGAAAGTATTAGAATAAAATATTTAACACCAAGTTTAATCTCAATTTTAAGACACCGCGGAAAGACAAATGCAACACTTGATGACATAAATTAAAAAATACAAGGAGCTGATGATGAAAACGTCAAGGGGTTGGAGAACCAAACTGATTCAAAAAAGCTGGATGAAGCATACATACTAACTTTTGATGTGCAGAAAGCTTTAGCCTACCCAAAATTAACTACCCATGTAGCATACTATAAAAGAAATCATTATTTATATAATCTGGGAAAACATTGATTTAATAATAGTACAGGATACATGAATGTCTGGGACGAAGTTTAAGGTGGAAGAGGTTCTCAAGATATATCGGCATGTCTTATTATGCACTTAAAAACTCATGCGGCTTTAGAATAGCATGTCATAATGTATTCCGATTCTTGCACAATACCATAACAAGAAAACTCTTTCCCTCTTGAAGCTTGTACAAGACCCTGAAACTAGCATTGACACCATAGACCACAAGTTTTTGGTATCAGGACATCTTCCAAATGATGGGAATTTGGAATAATAGAGACCGCTAGTCGTCGCCGTGGACAAATTTATAGCCCATATCAAAGGGTCGGTATTATAAAAACAGCTAAACGCAAAAAACCTTATTTTGTTGTTACGGCAATGAAAAATGCTAAATTTTGAAGTACCGCTGTCTTAGCAAATTCTATTACCAATAGAAAAAAAAATGGGGTTATGTCTTTAATTGGCTGAATATTAGAAGGCTGAGTTTTGAGAGAAATTATCCTTTACAATTTCAACTTGTGTATAATTATACTCTTGTATAATATTTGACAAGGCCCACTCTATGTATCAAGAAGACTGGTTACTAATGCAAACAAGAAAGATATGCTTGATCTTCTACTATACAGTCCGCCAATTTACCACCTTTACTATAAAAACCTTCCCATAGATATTCCAACTCGTTCAAGCACACGTAATGCTGATGAGTGTTCATCTGATGACGAAATTATATATGATTAAAATACTATACACATGTCACTATAACAGGGATGCAACTCCTGAAAAAAAGTTTAAGTTCATTTATTAAATTAGTTTTCTTTTGATTTTCTAAGTTACTTCAAAGTATTATATCTTTGATTTGTATTAAACAATAATTAGAAAACATTGAAAGAATATCTGTATTTTTTTCCTACACTTTAATTCGCAAAAAACTCGTTATTTTAAAATTCAGTAAGATGGAGATAATAAACTTTTACAATGAGCGACACATATGTGTCCTGTTTCAATGTATTAAAACTTAATATTATCGCTAAAAAAAAAAACTCAGTTACTCATTAACAAAGTAGAACAGAAGCAAGGGCCAGAGAAAATGCAAAATGTTTTAACGTTTCGGGAAGATTAGCAAGAAATCGGAAATTAGTCATAACGACATCGTTTGAGTGAAAGGAATTTTACTCAAAGTTTCCGAAAATACCTGGAGTAAAATAAAATGCGAGATATATTACGTAAAGTGTTACACACTCTGGATATCCCACTTTCGTCAAGTGAATACAAGCGAGGAATCATAAATGAACCCCTTAGCTCGTCTTGACAAAGGCAAAATTGTTGGATGTATCCCTTATGCCAGTTCGATCCTACAAATATGTTGATTCTTGGTTGCTTTCGAGTCATCGTTTTTCATTAATATACTGCTTTATGAATAAGCAAGAAACTGAGATTTTCTTGATGATACTATGTAACTTGGACTATGTAATTTGGAAAGTTAAAAAGGAAAAACCTTTTGTCCCGATGTTTTTTGTTTGAAAGTTTTCATTTTTAGAGACGGATTATTTAGGAAAATATTATGAATTTATTTTGCTACATTTTAAAATACTTTTTAAGTTCTATTCAAAACCATCTCAATATTTAAATCTTCTAGCTATATTCATTCCAAGATCAATTCTACTATCATCACAATTATACTTATCTCTATTTAGTATGCAACAATATCATCCATTTTTTTTAAGGACTAATTTATATTTGTATTATAGTACCGTTTCTCTTATGCTTTTACTACAAGACTTTATATCGCATGCGCCACCCAACCGTTGTCAACACTTGTCAGTCGAGACATGCACATATATAATTTTCATTTTCATTACATTCACGCCACTATCTACACCTAATCGGACATCCCACATGAATTAATATTCAATCTAATAATTGAATTCACTTAGAGACCGGATACATTATTTACTTTCGATATAACAATTTACCGTGGTAAAAATATATTTATTTATTTTTGTCTCAATTCTGTTTAAGAATATTTTTTAAGAATCTAAAATAAGAGTATTATCTGTTCTAATAGAGTCTATAGAGAACAAATAAATATACTACAAACAGGTTTAAATTTTATTTGTGTATCTTTGATTTCTGGATTTCGTTCAGGGAATGGGAACATAGTAACAATAGTGTTTTCATAAAATATCCGTCGGGTCTAAATCCTCCGGATATTTTCCTAGTAAACACTTTTATACATATTGCATATAAACTATTGGATAAAATTACCAATAGGAAAGTAAAAGACATGCCGACGCCACATTCAATATTTAATCAAATAGACAAATTCTCTCGTATTTGAAATGGACATGGTTTTTCTATTCGATAATACAGTACTTTAATATCAAGTAACAAATAAATGAAAATAGATAGTTCTTTAAAGAAAGTTTAGATGAATTTTATTCTCACTTGTCGTTTTTATTTATTTACAACCACAATGGTTGTACTAGCACCATTAGTAATAGTTTTTTGTAGTGTTTTAGCTTGGAAATATAAAATTTAGTTTATAAAGTTTATAAAACGTGAAATTTGGTTGCCGTTAGGAATATATTAATAATATTGAGCCCTGAATAGTGAAAAACCTGACTGCCCTGTTTATTTGATTTAATATGAAATTGCATTTAAATATCTTTCATATACCTTCAAAAATATTTAAATGCAATTTCATATTAAATCAAATAAACTGGTTAGTTATTCATAGGAGGATACTAGAAACTAGTTATGGGATGTCTACATATGTCATATATTATACGAACATATACTCAAGGAGCAATAAATCGAGCTACTTGGGCTATAATTTTGCTCGGTTGTTATAAGAAAATTCCATTACAGCTTGCGAAAAGGAGATTTGGATTTAATTAAATCTATCGGATTTATTCTCATTTACTTATTTCCCGGAAAAGAAATGAACTTGTAACACAATTACGCGTAAAAAACAGGGTTCTTAAAATAAAAAAATATATATATATATATATATATTTACATATATATATATATATATATATATATATATGTATATATATAAATATATATATATATATATATATATATATATATATATATATCTATATATATATATATATATATATATATATATATATATATATATATATATATATATATATCTGTTTGTAAGTATTTAGATTTTTTTACCATATCCCAACTTGTGTAACGGATTTTCGAAACTCGTGTGATACGACAGGAATCGAAATTCAAGTAGCTCTCACCTGCAACAAGAGACAAATTTAATAAAACATACGAAGGCGAAGCATGTAGACTGTCAAATATACGATATATCGGATGCAACACAGACAATTTCGTATGATATATGGGAAGGATAATCATGGTAATTCCGACACATAATCGAAAGCGATGAGTGTGCTATACGACTGACCGTTTCCATGTGGCAAAAATTCATCCAACACCTATAAAACCCATTGAAAATCAGGAGTTTTCTTACGCGGAAGTGATATCCCCACAACAGATCATTTTATAAGTTACATTCGGATATCCGCGAATACATTACTTAGCAGGTTAAGTTTGTCAGTGAGCGAACTAATTAAATTGGCTTGATTCGCTAGTACACGAGCTATATAAGCAGGGCTGTAATAATGACCATACAAATTGCTTTGCCGGAACCTAATCTAGTTATGTTGGGCTCGAAGCTACCAACCCATGCCTTTGTTCCCTCTGTTGAAACATATATATACATATATATATATATATATATATATATATATATATATATATATATATACATATATATGTATATATATAAATATATATATATATATATATATATATATATATATATATATATATATATATATATGTTTCAACACAGGCAAGGGTTGGTTTTCACTATAAAACGCCGACGGCTATAACAAGTGCACTACTAATTCAAATTCGTCCGGCTTCCATTTTGTTTAACTTTGTGTGAACAGCAACTCTGTGACAACTGTGTCACATGCTTATATTGTACAACATATTATTCATCCTACATATTTTGCTGTACACAAACAGGGCTCTATACACTATACCCCAATGAAGCCGTTCCCAAGCCCAACATGCATATTCACCAAACAACCGCCATTTATATAATTACAACTTAAGACTATGGTTCACTTAATATAATATACAATTCTGTTATATGTTATAATTAGATGATGGTTGTAACTAGAAGGCGGATTATAACGCAAAGTGCATATATTATATTTTTTGCATATATATAAATATAGTTAATTATGTGGACGAATTACATTGATTAGAGTTAATTAACGCTAGTAGGGAAAGATAGTATGTTCTAAAACCTCCACCTCCACTGTCATGCGCATGCGCGATGACCTTTGACCCCTAACCTATGCGCATGCGCGATGACCTTGACCCCTAACCTTGACCCCTAACCTTGACCCCTAACCTAACCTTGACCTTGACCCCTAACCTAACCTTGACCTTGACCCCTTGACCCCTAACCTAACCTTGACCTTGGAACTTCCGGTTTCGACTTCCGGTTTCCGGTTTCGACTTCCGGTTTCGACTTCCGGTTTCCGGTTTCGACTTCCGGTTTCCGGTTTCGACTTCCGGTTTCTGGTTTCGACTTCCGGCCGCCAATTTCGGAACTTCCAAATGCGCGGGAAAATTCAAAAAATAGACGCGAGGCGGGGGAAATTCAAAATTAGATCCTGTTTCAACCTGTTTCAACCTGTCTCAACCTGTCTGAACCGGAACTACTACATCGACCAGGTGTTTGGTAGCAATAACAACTTCCTGTTATTGTTAAGTTTGTTTGTGGTTAATTTAATAAACACGATAAACATGTTTTTGATTTATCGGTTAGATGCAACTAGTCGTCTAGCACTGATAACAATCCGGTCTCAACCTGTTTCAACCTGTCTCGACCTGTCTGTAAACATATGTGAAACAAATAAATTATTCCGTGTTTAATTTTATAAACGTAATAAGATTTTAATTTAAATAAAGTTTCAGTATTCGGTTAAGCAGAGCCGGATGTTTGTGCATGCCAGTGTAATCAATTTCTTCGTTTTGTTTCTCGTATTTATGTTTTTCAATTTCAATCTACTGCCTGGGTTTTGCGATAAGACGCAACCGGATGTTTGTCAGACATAATTTCTTATCAGCGGTGTGCGAGCTGAGAAAATAATAAAATATGAATCTAATCATTTCTTGTTATTCGTTTTTATTTAATAAACACAATGACGTGAAACATCTAGCGTGTATAAAAGCAGCGAACTCTCTCATTCTATCAGTTCTTAAGTAAACCTCGTCACAACAAGTCGTCAACTTAAAAATGTTCCCCTGTAATAAGTGCGTGAAAGTGTTTGGAAGGAAGGATAATCTCTCAAGACATCTGAAAACCTGTGGTAAGTTTAAAAATATATTATAAATATCCAATTCACAATCTAATTTAATTTATAGACTCTAAAATATATTATAAATGCGACGTTTGCAACGTCCAATTTACAAGAATGGATAGTTGCAAACGTCACAAGAAGCTAGCGCATAACATGGACACGCCATCCGCCTCGAAGAGACCCTTAGATGCTACCTCCACCTCCAAGAGATCCCTAGAGATCGAAGATCTACCCTCCGCCTCGAAGAAGATGAAAATGAGCCCACCAACCCCATCAATCCACCGCTGTGATGTTTGCGATAAAGTTTTCCCAACCAGAGGCAAGTACGCTGGACATCTGCGCTCACAACAGCATCTCCAGGTGGCAACTAAACCGTATCAGCAAGGTATTACTGAAATTTCTAGTAGTTTTAAGAAAAGGGTTGCCACATATAGAATTAATGGGTCAGGGCTAGATATAGATAGCTTTATTATCAATTCGAGGGGCACTGTTGGTAGCGTGATTGAAAACGTTATCAGGTCGTATAATTCAGGGGTAAAATTTAATATTGAACTCTTTGGTATTTATATAAATGAAAAAAATCCCGCGGGCGAATTAAAGTCATTCAATACAAAGTATCGCGAATTAACCACTAGCATGAGCAACTTTTCCGAAATTTATGGTGATATGGGTGCCAAAATTAAAATCAAATGTAGCGAGTTTCAGGAGAAAGATTCGGGTTGGTCATTAAGGGAGATTTCCCATTTAGAAATTAATATCAATAAATATAAGCCAATACGTGGGTCATCATTTATTGAACTACCGAAGGAAATTAGGGACCGGAGAGCATGTGTCAATGTTCAAAATGAGGACGAGTTTTGCTTTTTATGGAGTATTATATCCGCGTTACACCCCGCGAATGAAAATCCTCATCGCCCGGCATCATATCCTCACTTTTCTCAAACTTTAAAATACGACAGACTAGAGTTTCCGCTTAAAATTAAAGACATTTCTAAATTCGAACAGACGAACAATATTAGCATTAACGTTTACGGTTTGGAATTTAATTTCAAATCTAAACAGCATGACGTAGTAGGACCAATTTATCATACTAATGAGACTAGGGAAAGACATGTAAATTTATTATATTTAGAAGAAGGGGTTAAGGGCCATTATGTATATATTAAAGATATTTCACGACTCGTAAGAAGTCAGATTTCATCACATTGTGAGAAGAAATATCTATGTGATAGCTGTTTAACCTTCTTCTCAACAGAAACGACTTTTAAACAACATCGATTGAATGACTGTAACAAGATATATACTATCATGCCGACAGAAGACCTTATAAAAGATAAGAGAGGTAATATGATGCCGGGGAATGTATTAAAATTTCAAAATTTCGATAGAAAAATGCGTATACCCTTTGTTGTATACGCAGATTTTGAATCATTATTAAAGCCAATTGATACATGCTTACCGAACCCTGACAATAGCTATACAAATCAAACACATATTCACGTACCATACAGTTTCGCCTATAATATAAAATGTTCATTCGATGATTCATTAAGTAAATTTTTCACTTATACCGGAGAAGATTGTCCAAAATTGTTTTGCGAGAACCTCTATGCAGATGTTAAGGAATTATACAGGAAACATTTAAGCGTTGTACTTCCGATGGTTAAATTAACTGCACTTGAGCAAAATACATACGATACGGCCACTTCTTGTCATATATGTAATAAATTATTACAAGTAACTGACAAAGTCGCCGATCACGATCATTTAACGGGCAAATTTCGGGGAGCTGCCCACTCAAACTGTAATTTGAATTATAAAATTCCTAAAATGATTCCTGTATTTTTCCATAACATGTCAAATTATGATGTTCATTTGTTTATTAAAGAATTTGGCTCCGACGAGGAGAATATTGACATTATTCCACAAAATAAGGAAAAATATATATCTATCACCAAAAATCTACCGGTCGGGGAATATGTAGATAGAAAAGGGGTAGAAAATAAAATTTATTTGAAATTGAGATTTATAGACTCATTAAGATTTATGGCTAGTTCTCTGGGGAAACTAGCGAAAAATTTGAGCGATGATCAATGCATAGAGGTTCGAAAATTTTTCCCCAACAATGAACATTTTGTATTATTAAGGCAGAAAGGTGTTTTCCCATACAAACACATGGACTCATTCGATAGGCTGACTGAAACATCTTTACCGCACAAGGACTGCTTTAACGATTCATTAAATAACTATATCATAACCGACAAAGAATATAATTTTGCTCAAACTGTTTGGACTACATTCAACTGTCGAAATTTAAAAGATTACTCTGACCTATATTTAAAGACTGACGTATTGCTATTGACAGATATTTTCGAACAATTTAGGAACGTATGCATCACGACTTATCAGCTTGATCCGGCCCATTATTATACGGCCCCCGGACTGAGTTGGGATGCAATGTTGAAAATGACTGACATAAATTTGGAACTTTTCACGGACATAGACATGCACCATTTCGTCTCCAAAGGCATTAGAGGGGGTATTTGCCAAGCCTCGCTGAGATACGCTAAGGCGAATAATAAATACTTATCTGAGTATAATTCGAACCATCCCAGTACATATTTAGCGTACTGGGATGCGAATAATTTGTATGGCTGGGCACTTTCTCAACTAATGCCTTACGGTGAGTTTAAATGGTTGACGGAGACTGAAATTTTAGACTTTGACGTGACGAAAATGAGTGATGATTCACCTATTGGCTATTTTATCGAAGCAGACATCGAGTATCCTGAATCGCTACAGGCCTCACATAATGATTTACCATTCCTCGTTGAAAGCATGATTCCACCAAATTCAAAATTTAATAACAAAAAACTTATTCCAAATTTAAACAACAAAGAAAAATATATTACTCACTACAGAACTTTAAAGCAGGCAATAAATCACGGACTGAAAATTACGAAAATTCATAGAATTATAAAATTTAAACAATCTGATTGGCTAAAACAATATATCGACCTAAACACTACTTTACGACAGACAGCTAAAAATGATTTCGAAAAAGACTTTTTTAAATTAATGAACAACAGTGTATTCGGCAAAACCATGGAGAATGTGAATAAACGAGTGGATGTAAAACTTGTTAATCATTGGAATGATATTGGTCGTAAACCTGGCGCGGAAACACTTCTCGCTAAACCGAACATGAGAAGTGTTTCCACGTTTACGGAAAATTTAGTTGCGATCCAATTTAACAAGTTAAAAGTTTGCTATAACAAACCGATTTATGTGGGGTTTGCCGTTTTGGATTTGTCGAAATTATTAATGTATGAGTTTTTTTATGATTTTCTGAAACCCAAGTATGGTGAAAAAGTTGCTCTATGCTACTGCGACACCGATAGTCTCATTTTATTAATCGAAACTGATGATATTTATATAGATATCAAGGAGGACATTGAAAAATTTGATACCAGCAATTTTAGACCTGATAACGTTTTCAATATACCACTGAAAAATAAAGCCATTTTAGGGTTAATGAAGGATGAGTTAGGGGGTAGAATTATGAATGAATTTATTGCGTTGAGACCGAAAATGTACGCGTATTGCACGGAGGAGGATAAAGCGAATTGGCTCAAAAAGGCTAAAGGAGTTAAGAAGTGCGTAGTGGATAAAGATATCACTGGGGCCGATTATAAACAATGTATGTTTAGTGGTAAAGTTGTATATCGGCAACAGAATATTTTTAGAAGCTACAAACACACCATCTTCACAGTTCAGCAGAATAAAATCGCGCTAAGTAGCAATGACGATAAGAGATTCATCTGCTCAGATGGTTGCAGCACTTTAGCCTTTGGCCATACGCTTATCTCATAAAGTAATTTTCAATTTACTCCATAAAGTAGTTTTCCGTATATTTAAATGTTTATTATTCAACTTCAACCCAATAAATTCATTTATAATGCATATTTTTGTATTGTAGATAATGTATATTTTTGTATTGTAACTATTAATAATGTATATATTTATTCTTGTAATTTTAAATAATGTATATTTTTCTTATAATTGTTAATAATGTTTATATTTTTACTTTCATTATGCTATCTAAGTTTTCAACCTTAACGATAGAGAAATGTATTATTGATAAGAAAAATAACTCGATACACAGGAAATAACAAACGTAGTCTTATCAATTCATTATTTTTAACAGCGGAATATTTTCAATGTGTGACAAGGAGAAAACATGAAGAATAGAGATGTAAGATTTTAAAAATATATTGAAATAATTTTACTAATACAGACCTCGAGAATGTTCGGGTTTTTTGTTTCGGGTTTCGAGAATGTTCGGAGCATTGATAATTATAAAACCCAAACTCTAAATTCATAATTAGTTTGTAACCAGACCCCGTCGTGACAAGTCAACATTAAGTTATCTAAATTCATCGTTAGTTGTTAAAATAGTTTACATTAAGATGGTTAAAATACAAGTCGGTATACACCATAATTATAACTACTATAAAGTTGAGGCTAATGAAAATATTAGTAAAGACGCAGAAGAGGTGTTTAAATATATAGTGGATTATCATGAAGAAGCAGTTTTTCCAAATATAGATATATCTATAGTGTTTACCGACAACGCAGAATTATTGTTTGAACCTGGTGACAATCCAATTCACTATATTGGATGTTGGGGGGAAAATAAATTACTGTATCTGTTATACTCAACAAAAATTGTTTACTATATATATAGAGAGGATTACGATGAGCTTTATTATTTAATAGAAAATAAGACTGCTTATCCAGAATATTATTATATACCAGAAGATGTAGGTGAGCCGATTTTCTATAGTGTTTTTGCAGGCCCGGTATATTCCTTGAAAGATATTTTAAATGGATATATAGCGAATGATTTGATGTGGGAGAGAAATAATAAATCTTAAAGGTGTCAACTGATGTGTTTAAACTGTTAAATTATATATTTTTCTTTCATTTTGTTGTTAATTATACAAAACTGTAATCATATCTATATTTTATTGTAATTGTTTATAATTGTTTAACATATTTTTTCCTTTTAATAAACGTATATATAAAATATATTTCTATTTTCATTATGCCAACCTCTTTCTACGTTTTCAGACTAAACACAAATTAATGATAAATTATAATATTCTCAATCGCAATCTCCTATTATGAACTAATCTCTAGGAAGATATGCGCGTCGGAACAGCTGTGAATAATAGATAAGAAATATTACTTCTCAAGGATAGTGATAAGGTTGTAAAATAATGAAAACTCTACATAGAATTTATGGGTTTATTAAATTTTAATAATAATACATTTAAATTTACATCAATACATTTAAATACTTATATAAACATTCAACATTTCTTGCACTACATATAGAGTAATTGTTAATATGGTTGAAGCAGGTATGTCTCATTTTAATTAAATTGGGGCAATCGTAAAATTCATCATCTTCTAAATTTATAACACTATATTCATTACAATGTAAGTAGGAATTGAAAATAGAATCTAATAGTAACTTCTTCGAATACCCTTTTACAAAAATAATATTAAAACTATCTGAATGCCGAATGTGAAACTTGACAATATTTTGAAACAGATTTGGCGATAAATTTCCAGCACTGTATTTAAGACCGTGATAGTAATTTTCCAACCATTGAACTTGTTTCTTATCTGCTGTGTTAAGAGATCTGAAAGGTGTTGATGGTTTGAATAGGTAGGTATCTACATTATCTACATCGAATGATTTGATTGAAAGTTCTTTCGGTGTAAATTTTCCAGTTACACTGAATCCTTGAACATCGATTATAAATCGTCTAGTCATATGGACGATATGCTTCTTTCTCAGTATTGGTCCCAGCAACTTCTCCAAATGATTGATTCTTCTACGAAAACGTTCTCGATTTACAGCTTCCCTCAACCACTCGATACCGCTTCTAGATTCACACTGAGATTTAATAATAAAAATTTCAACAATATCTACACCATCAGAGTTTGTTAAAAATGATACACTTTTCTTCATCACGAGTTTTAAATTAATTTTCGAACTACCCCTGACAATGGAGTGTATTCAACGACAGCATCACACAAAATAAGGCAATAGGCTCGAGTGTTTGATTTGAATGCTTGCGTAGCTTCTAATTCAATTTTTAAATCAACAGTAGATGATTTAATACTTTCATTTTGTTTAGATACATCAAACACAAAAAGAACATGATCTCTGAATTGAATCATATTCAATATTGGTTCGTTTATGCCATCACCATAGTAACTGTTTTGGAAAGTGGCATACATGTAATAGAGTTGTGCATAATCACCGCTATTCATATTAAGATTTAAGTTATCATACGGATATGAATTCGAGTTTAGATGGATTTTTATATTTCGCAGCGATGCATTATCAAATTTGGATGCGTCTTTTACATGGGTATCCCTTCGCCCCTCTTGCAGCGCAATTATAACATATCGAGGCTTCTCCAGAGCTGTTGATGTTTTCACAGACCAGATATCTCTGTCGGTATTTTTTAAAGCGGGTAGTTCATGCAGCTCCCACTTACGGAATGGTATTAATATCGGTTTATCTTCTTTGAGTTTGTTCAATACATTCAATCGAGCTTCGTCGCTGAGTTGAAGATGGGGAATTCGCCAGTAAATTCTATCGATATTGAGAGTTATATTTGCATCTCCCTTGTAGCAGTTTACCTCAGTTCTAGCTCGCAGTAGAATTAATTCCTGCTTCACATTAATTAATACTTTTGTATAATCCTCGGCAAAACCCAATAAATATTTCAATGGAATTAGAGCATAGAACCTTTTGTTCTCATCAAAGTATGTAACATTTGCAGCATTTTCAGCCCAGCCGCAAAGATCGAGTATATGTTGATCTCGCTTGGTGTTGGAGAGTAATCCTTTCATCGTGCTTGTAATTCCTACATCTCGATTCTTATCTACTTCAACTCCATTCAATTCATAGCGAATTTCATCAAACAAAAACGCATATGCATTTTTCACAAACTCAAAGTTGCGTACAGTTGTAGGTGGGGTGAGTGTTGGGAATTTAACGGTTCCGCTCACATAGATATAACTTTCACTCGGACAAGTGTAAATGTCTTGGTGCTGTATCATTATACGAATCTCATCATTGTTTCGATAGTTTTGAGCTAGAGGGTGGTATGTGTGAAATTCACTCTTTGCAATACTCTCCTCGTAGCGAACTTTGGAGAATATATTTATTTTATCCATACTGTTGCTTTAACTTATATCCAAGAGATAATAGTTTATTTTTTAATATAGATGTGAACTCTTTGAGATCTAAATGTCGAGTGGTAGAATCGATCGAGACAGTTGCTTTTATACGATTTCCGTGAAAATTAATCCCCATCTCTCTCTCTCTCTCTCCCTCTCTCTCTCTCTCTCTCTCTCACTTAATACTCTTCAGCTCTAAACGTACTAGTATTTTTTCACCCCTAAAATTCACGGGATTGCCGTCTTGATCGAGAATTGTTAAGGTGATGTTATCTATGGCTCGTGCGTTTATTGGTAGGTAAATAATATTTCGTGGTTCAATATTTATTGCAAAACCGGGGTCGACATTAGGTGAAAATTCAAATATAGTATGTGATAGCGTGTTATTGTAGTAAACACCTTGTACAATATTACACTCAACTCGAATACTATTCACTTTTATAATTTCAACTGGTAAATCCGACTCGTGTAATTGATCGGCTGCCAACTTTCTTGCAGAAAAGCCTAACAATCTCCCTATTGAACGACTAGCAGTGAAATCAATATCGTATTTACTCTTTATTTCACACTTTAGCGTATTATTGTTGGGTTTAATCGACAACTCCTTATCTCGTCTGATCTTCTGAACGTAGGTTCCGCTGACCAGCTGATTTTGCAGAAAAAGTTCAATATCTGTTATCTCATACGAGCCAGCTGGTATTTTAATTTGCTTTCCGCCTGCGTACTCAAATAGATTATTGCAATCTTCTTCAATATTCGGAATAGTATTGTATGTATGAAATCCGATGAGTCCTAAGCAATATAATGTGTCAGGGTCTAATTCTATCGACGGATAATAATTCACAGAGAGCACATTCGTAGTACTTTGCAGCGTGAAGGTCTGAGACATGACTGATGGATTTATAAAACTGCCATCTGTTTTATTCCGTTAGAAATTGCAGACATAAATGTCCACAGTTGTAGGTATTAAATTTCTGATATCTATCATGGTTATACACTATCTCGCTACCTCGAAAATATTTTAACAGCTCTACAGGTGGTTGCAAGTCACCAAAGCTGTCAAAGTATGTAACTAAATTTCCTCGTTTTTTATATGCAACCCAATGCGTGCCCGACCCTTTAGCAGAATCTAAATTTATTACCGCACATTCGTTACACAAAGGTTTTGCTGATGGGAGAGAGTCGCGCATAAACACACCACGAAAATGCTTAATGTGCGCTCGTGCAGCATAGTTTTGAATGTCAGAGTCGGTGAGCGGGCGTCGAGGTAGCTTACTTAGTAGTTTTTTGGAGTCTGCTTTAGATACAAACCCAAACCTTTTCGATATGGTTTGAGATATAGTCCACGTCCACGTAATGCGATTGCTTCCATTGTCTTGTTATGCCGCTCTGATTCAGCTAATTTATTTCTAGCATCTTTGGAAGCGTTTACTGCTTTTGCAATTCCTGCAGCGCCACCTGCTAGCGAACCAAGCGCACTTAGCCCTGCAAATAGCGGTATCAGCGGTAGCATCCCACCATGTTTCGGTATGGGAATTATACGAGGAGTCCGAATTTTTCTGCGACCTCCTGCCTCCTTAACCGCAAGTCTAGCAGCTGCTAGGGCAATTTTACCACTCTCTCTCTCATCCAGATTCTTAAACTTTTTCATTGCTTTGCGCGCTTTTGACACAACTCCACTATTTAACGCAATTTTCTTTTTTGTTTTAATATTAATACCCATTCCGAGTTTACGTTTAATTTTCATAATGGAGGCAACAGATAATGCAGCTGCTTTTTCACCAAACCTCGCGTCTTTTGCTTTTACTCTTTTCCAAGCAGCTTTTTGAAGAACTTTATCAGCTCTATGTCGATCCGTCTGAATGTTACTTTGTGAATATGCAATATCGTGTTCTTTGCACGCACGGTCTAAGGGATTAATACCAGAGTCACCTCTAGCTAAACGTTTTTCCAACTTAGTACCTGGACCACAATACTGATAACCTCCAGGTATGTGCGCCTCGAACGGGAGCTTGTTGATGAGTGAATTGATGATACCTCTTCCAGCGTACATATTGCAATGAATGTTTACGCGATGTATCGGGTTTATATATATATATATATATATATATATATATATATATATATATATATATATATATATATATATATATATATAGCTGCTGTGTGCTGTATATTTTAGTATCATGCGGGTCGTTAAGCAGGAACTATCTCTACCAATTATGAATCTTGATTCATGTGTTGGTGAAGGTATGTCACTAACAAAAGAGAGACGTCATGGGATTTTGCTTCCGAATACGTTGAGATGTTTAATTTGCGGTCCATCAAACTGTGGCAAATCCAACGTAATGTTGAGTTTACTGTTTGATGAGAACGGCGTAAAGTTTAAAAACGTATATGTTTATTCAAAATCACTATACCAGCCGAAATATCAGTTTCTTGAAAAAGTTTTAAAACCGCTCAAGGGTGTTGGATATTTCTCATTCAAAGAGAATGTAGATATTATGAAACCCAGTGCTGCAAAACCTAATTCAATTTTCATATTCGATGATGTTGCTTGCGATAAGCAGGATGTGATACGAGAATATTTCAGCATGGGGCGACATAATAATATTGATTCTTTCTATCTGTGTCAAACATATACTCGTATCCCTAAACATCTAATACGTGATAATGCTAATTTTATAATACTCTTCAAACAAGATTATTTAAACCTCAAACATGTTTACAACGATCATATAAGCAGTGATATGAGTTTCGATAAATTCAAGGAAATGTGTTCAGAATGTTGGACAGAGCCCTATGGGTTTATAACGGTGGATAAAGATTGTGGCATTGATAAGGGGAGATATCGTAAATATTTAGATCAGTATATAATAATGGATAAATAGATCATGATAGTCAGTATACATCGAGACTGTCGGGGTGAGAGGATGTTTAAAGCTGATTGAAATCTGTTTAAAACTTATTGAAAGCTGTTTAAAGCTGATTGAAAGCTGTTTAAAGCTGTTTAAAGCTGTTTAAAGCTGATTGAAAGCTGTTTAAAGCTGATTGAAAGCTGTTTAAAGCTGATTGAAAGCTGTTTAAAGCTGATTGAAAGCTGTTTAAAGCTGATTGAAAGCTGTTTAAAGCTGATTGAAAGCTGTTTAAAGCTGTTTGAAAGTTGTTTGAAAGCTCTTATAGAAAATACGGTATGATGGGTAGAAATGTTCAACATAGACTTATTGATGTTCAAAGATCTATTCGTAAAAAGTTGTTAGCTATGAAACTGAATAGAGTTGAAGAAGATGAATTATTAAATAAAACTTATAAACCACTAATCGAACCTTTGAAGAATTTAATAGACACATCACAACGAGATGTTTTTAGAAGTTATAAGCAAGGGGGTTACCCCTCTAAGATTCCTAAATTATCTCCATCCAAAAACGAACAAGACAGTGATGTTGAAGTTTTTAAAGCTGGAGCTAAACGTAAAGCAACTAATTTCATACAAAAACCTAAGCGAGCATGCAATCAAGAAATTTCATATGATAATCTACTCCGTGACGATGAAGATGTATTTAACAGTTCGAATACATGTGAAACCTCAATCGAAGACCTTGAAACTATGGGTTCTTTACCGAGACGATATGTGGGGATGCTAATAAAAGATACAGATGATGAATTTGATACGCAATTAGGTATTCATTTCAATCCGAAAACTGATAAATGGGTCATTGGAAAATCGGATGTAGAGGTTATCGGGGATGATTTAAAAATAGAAGGAATCAAATACATTGGTACTCCTGGTCTATATGAATTACTTTTCAAGAAGAAGCCCGTTGGTTATAATGATGATGATAAGCGCAATTATAAAGATATTTTGGAGAGAACTAACGTGCTGCGGAGAAATTATGATCCAAATTCGCAGATTCAAGGAACTAGGACGTATAAATATAGAAACATAATTAAACAGCTTTTTGAAGAACCCGCTGCTCGCAGACATGTCGAATCAGACTCCTCCTCATCATCCGGAAGAGGTCTATTCGATTCATCTTTACATATTCCTAATAATATAGCAAGAGTGCAATATCGATATTGGGATAGTCTTGAAGAGTTAATAGATCGTTTATGTCTTTTACATGCTTCTAAGAAGGCTGGAAATACATCTCATCAGAATGAAATTGTGGCTATCGAGGAGGAATTACGAGAAGCGGATATAATAGAATGAATTCTGTATTCATAGCTCACATCAATGATGAGCATCGATAAGTTCGGACGTCATTCAAATCGTAAAAGCGGTCAAACACGGGGCCCTCCTGAACCAGGATTTCTTTTTACCCGTACCGGTGATTTTAATGTTGAGAATAAAAGAATTTGCAACATAAGTGAACCTCAGGATAAGTCAGACGCCGCTACTAAAGATTTTGTTGATACTTCTTTTGGTGTTATTAAACAGCAATTTGATCATTCTCAAGATAACTATAATACGTTTAAAGCAGATACTGAGATTCAGCTAAAACAATGAGATTGGGTTTTTAAAGAAGCACTTAGACATCCCAAGTGTTAACCCTTCAGTCATTCCTAGTGCAAGTGGGTCGATTAGTCGTGCTGATAACAGTTCGTATCTAAATTCTTTGGAAGATATTTTAAATGGGTATATGGGAGATGATTAGACTGATCTAAGAGGCGTTCTACGAATATGAGCTGCAAAAGACTAAATACCATGAGACGACGTCAACCTCTTTCTACGAAGTCCGTTAAACAAGATGTGGTGAATGAATTACATAAACCTGCTAGAAAAAATTTTAATAGACGTAGAGTTATATTAAAAGGTATAGATGATTTATGGCAGGCAGATTTAGCTGAATTCGGTCCTTATGCTCATGAAAATAGAGGTTATAAATTTATTTTGGTGGTGATTGATTGTTTCTCAAAATTTCTATGGACTGTTCCGTTAAAGGATAAATCTGCAGTAAGTTTAACAGATGCATTCAAGAAAATTTTCCAAGAGAGTAATCGTACACCGCGCAATCTACAAACAGATCAAGGTAAAGAGTTTTATAACCGACAATTTAATGTGTTAATGAAAAAGAAACATGTTAATCATTACTCAACGTATACCATCATGAAAGCATGTATGGCTGAACGGGTTATTCGCACTTTAAAAGAGAAATTATATCGAGCATTCAGTCTAAATGGAAAATATGATTGGTACTCTATATTGGATGAGATAACTAGAGATTACAATGCAACAAATCACTCTACGATTGGTATGAAACCTAAAGATGTAAATTTAAATAAAGAGAAGCAAATTCTCGAAACAGTTTATTCACATATCAAAATTGCCGGCAGAGGGCGATTTCGAGTGGGGGATTTTGTACGTATTAGCAAACAAAAGACTGTATTTGCTAAAGGATATACTCCTAATTGGTCGACGGAGCTGTTTAAAATTCTAAAAGTTAAAATTTCTAACCCTGTTACATATTTATTGGAGGATATTCAGGGTAGACCAATCCAAGGGGCATTCTACGAGTATGAGCTGCAGAAGGCTAGACATCATGATGTCTACTTGGTTGAAAAAGTGCTGAGTCGAAAAGGGTCGAAGGTGTATGTGAAATGGCTTGGGTTCGATGATTCGCAGAATAGCTGGATTGATGAAACTAATGTACTTTAAAAAATATGTACTTTTATTGTAAAATAGTGATTATTCTGCTTATGAATGTTAATAAATATGTATTTTTATTCTACTAATAACTTGGTTTTATTTTTACCCGTAATCCTGAAACTGGATAAAATGGTTAAGAAAAACGATATACATTGTTAAATTATGATTTTATTATAATTAGTAAAAAATCATTGTAGATTACAAAATCTTTTTTCATCAATACATTTATAACATTTATATCGGGGTGGTGGGGGTCCATCAATATGATCTACATCAGTTGGTAGATTGTAATGTTTGAAACATGGTAGACAGGCGGCTATATCTTCATCTTCTTGAAAATGCAATGGAAGCGTATCCCACATCGACTGTAGTTCCCTGGGTCTTATATGTGTCATTAAATGTAATTTATACTGATTATAGCAAGCACAACACCTATTCATTGATATACAGTCTAGAAAAAAGTTGATAGCACTTTTTAACATCTTGATATCTTTTAATTGCTACTTTTAATCGTTGAATTTTTTTAATGTGTTGTTCCAATCGTGCTCTACTTTGTACTAACCGTTCTACTGCATCGTCGGTGATCTTAACCATTACACTGTTGGATTGATTCTATATCTTTAAATAATTTACATTTGTTGTACGCCAATATCTCATACATATATTCTACGCTTTCAAACTGCTGGCTAGCTGAAGATGTTTGTAGCAGGTTTTCAAGCGTTGATGCGATGTCGCAATCTTTTGGTAGGTTTATAAAATGCAGCAGCCACTCGTTGTAATAATCGGCAAAGTTTAATGTTTTCAATCATTATCTAGATCGAATTGAACCCCTCTGCTTTGTAATGTGATATATCTGCTTCTATTCCGTTTAGCTGATGGGTGAAAAGTTATGGTGAAGCTATCGCAAGCGGGTACTATTTCGGTATATGATATTTCCGACTTTTCAGTTTCTACTAAAGGGTTGCAGTTGGGGCACTTCCTTTTAACTCCTCTTTGAGGTTTAATCGCTGATGTTGAAAAGAATGTATTCACCTTATGCCATTCAATTTTTAATGCGAACCATTCGATTGGAATTAATGTGGAACTTCTTTGGGAGTTGAATATACGAACACAGGGGTAATAACCTCTAACCGCGCTGAATCCAGTTGAAGCTGATAATGACTTGGATATTGGGTAGCTAACTTCGTTTATGAGCCGACATTCACTTTTAATTTCTTCATTGAAATCTTGTAGTAAGTCATCTAAGAAAGTAGGTGAACTCACACCCGAATCTGACATGGGTGCTGTTGATACTGACATTGTGTTGATATAACTAATTCATTATTAGTATTTTGCCTCCTATTTATACCCAAACTGATTTTGAATGAGTCAATCAAAATGCTTCGTATGTATCACGTGTTCCAGACAAGTTGAGACCGGATTGTTATCAGTGCTAGACGACTAGTTGCATCTAACCGATAAATCAAAAACATGTTTATCGTGTTTATTAAATTAACCACAAACAAACTTAACAATAACAGGAAGTTGTTATTGCTACCAAACACCTGGTCGATGTAGTAGTTCCGGTTCAGACAGGTTGAGACAGGTTGAAACAGGTTGAAACAGGATCTAATTTTGAATTTCCCCCGCCTCGCGTCTATTTTTTGAATTTTCCCGCGCATTTGGAAGTTCCGAAATGGCGGCCGGAAGTCGAAACCGGAAACCGGAAGTCGAAACCGGAAACCGGAAGTCGAAACCGGAAACCGGAAGTCGAAACCGGAAGTCGAAACCGGAAACCGGAAGTCGAAACCGGAAGTTCCAAGGTCAAGGTTAGGTTAGGGGTCAAGGGGTCAAGGTTAGGTTAGGGGTCAAGGTCAAGGTTAGGTTAGGGGTCAAGGTTAGGGGTCAAGGTCTAGGTCAAGGTTAGGTTAGGGGGTCAAGGTCATCGCGCATGCGCATAGGTTAGGGGTCAAAGGTCATCGCGCATGCGCATGACAGTGGAGGTGGAGGTTTTAGAACATACTATCTTTCCCTACTAACGCTAATTAGTAATTGCATATATTGCATATTTGGGCATGCTCATGCATATTTCATAAGAAGTTGCATGTTCTTGCATATTTAAGTGGTTATCATTATTATTTTTTTATTTCTGAAATACATACCGACCACCCACAAAATTACTAATAGACCATTGAAAAAGTTAAATAATATTAATTTAAAATCATTTTTACAAAAATATTGTGAACATAATATATACCTGACGAGAGTACCTTAAGAAAAAAATATTTAAATTCTTATAATATTCAAACAATGTTAGAAATTAGACAACAGAGTACCGACAAATATAATATAATGGCCAATATTGCCCATTTGTTAATAGGAATTCTTCATGAAGACCATTTTGGGAATAAACTAATCATTTAACAATTGCCAGATTTGTTTACAAGAGGGTTTATAAAATTTACTTTTACACTGTGATTTTTTTTACTTATGTTGTTAGAAGCTGCACCCTACATGATAAAAGCAGTTATTTTTTTTTCTTTTATTGTAACATTATTCACACAACTGTTTAGCTCGTTAAGCTAACTTTTGCTCGTTGCTAAAATCTGCTAGATTTTTCGTTGTTTACGATTTAATTAGTACTGTCAACAAATATTTTTTAAACCCCATTTGAGAGTGCAATTTTATAAGGTGACCGAATGTTCAATTGCCTCCTGAACCTATAATTACCAGATGGGGTACGTGGTTAGACGCTGCAAATTTCTCGAAATCAGTTATTCCAGCGCCGTTTTAGAAAATTGCAAAACAAATTTTGTAAAAGTACGAACCCAGCATTTCTTAAGGCAAACTATTGCTTCATCTCAAACTCTATTCACAGACTGGAAACAAAAGGTTTGCCTCTATCAGAATCAATTGAAATTATAGAAGAATTTTAATTGAGAATTTGGAATTATAGAAGAAATCCTTCAAAAAAGTTAAAGGCAGGTTATAATCTATAGCAGTGATGGCGAACCTATGACCCGCGGGTCAGACACTGACCCACGCATGCTTTTTGACTGACCCACGATTGCTTGGCAACCATTTGCTTGTTTACGCGGGTTTGTTTAGATTTTCTAATTTGTGTGGATAATTTATATTCTATTTTTATTTTTTCAAGCACTGCATTGACACAAAAGCAATTTAAATGCTGTCTATAACCTTCAGTTTGATCATTACAGTTCAAAAATTACGCCAACGCGTTTGTAGTATTTGAAATAAAGCGAAAGTATTGTAAGTGTTTTTTTAAGGTTATGTTTAGTTATGTTTCTAGAAAGAAAGTGTAATCTAGAAATAATGTGTATTGATGTATATGTATATAAGGTGCATTAATTAAAAAAATCTTCTCAAATTATTTTATTCTAAATAAAAATATTGTTAATTGTATCCTTGTACTATGTCGGTGGTAAAACAATTAAAAACTAGCGATACAAGTTCCAGGCCATATTTTGCTGAATGGTTTGATAAATATGGTGTGATTGAAAGGAATAAAGTGGTTATATGTGAAATTTGTAATGAAAACGTGACTTCACGTACATTTAATTAAAAAAGACGTACATTTAATTAAAAGAGATTTTGAAACGCTGAATTCTAATCTCGGGATGTCAAAAGGTGAAGTAAGAAAAACGTATTTTTTACCAAAGAAAAAAGAGAACTTTTCTCAAAGCAGTGTTTTCAAAAATTTTTTTGTTCCAAAAAATAACATTACAGCTGCTAGTTTCCAAGTTACCCATTGCATTGCTCGCCACGGGAAACCTCTCTCAAAAGTAGAAAACCAGCAATTTGTGAAAGAGCGTTTTTAGAATGTAGTCCTATATTGTTTGCTGATTTTTATACAAAAAAGACTTGATTATAAAGCGTAGAGTTACCTATAAGTCCCCTCACTCTGGAAGTCACCTTGTCGTGGTGTGAGGGCTTAGTTTCGCAACAAACCGTTAGACGTTACCGACCAGAGTACAAATCCGGTCGGAGCGGTCAGCGGAGAGCGAACAACTAAGAACTTCCAAACCCTTAATCCAATGTGTCATGCGACCCAGCTTCAGCTGTGATGGCTAGGATGTTCACCAAGCAGCACCTAGGGCTAGAGCCGCTTCAAGAACCCTGTACCTACGGAGGTAAGATCAGAGGTCTAAGCAACAGGGAATGTAAGTTGGTATGGGACAGCCTTGAGTTCTCCCCTAGAACTTGCATTATGGTAAGGAAGGGCACAAATTACTTATGTCTTTTAGAATTTTTAACGCGGGATTTAGTTCCGATTCCGGCCCTCATCAAGACCGAGGGTCTCCACCGCGAAGTAGTGATCCCATCAGCATACTTCCCTAGCGATGGTAACAGCATACCACCCATTGAACTACGAAAGCTGGTGGAACACTGTATTAAGAGAAGGCTGCCACTCATCCTGGGATGTGACGCGAACGCACACAATGAGATGTGGGGCAGCACGGACACCAATAAAAGTGGTGAGTACCTTTTAGAATACCTCATTAAAGAAAACTGAATTGTGTATAACGTTGGGAACACACCAACATTTGTCACTAAAGTCAGAAATGAGGTACTGGATATTACGCTAGGTAGCGCTAATGTAAGTAAACTAATTAAAAAGTGGAGGGTTTCAAGTGAGCCTTTAATATCAGATCATAGGATCATAGAGTTTGAGCTGGAAGGAGCGAGTGAGGAAAACACCACCATTCGAAACCCCAGACAAACTGTGTGGCCTATGTTTAGTTCCCAACTAAAAGAAAACCTAGAGCAGGTGACAATGCAGGGTAGTATCAAACACTACACCGTGCTGGAGCAGGCTATAGAAGAAATAAATTTAGCAATCACCACGGCATTTGAATCCAGCTGCCCGGTAAAAACAGTGAAGGAGCATAAGGACGAAAAATGGTGGAACAAAAATTTGTCTACATTAAGAGCAAAAGTACGTGGGCTTTTCAACAAAGCCAAGCAATACGGAAATTGGCTAGAATACTCCGAGGTGCTTACCACCTACAACAAAGAGATCAGAAGGGCAAAAAGGGAAAACTTTAGGACCTTCTGTGAAAACATAGAATTTACCCCGGTGGCAGCTAGACTGCACAAAGCACTAGCGAAGGATAGAATGGAAATGACAACCACTTTCAAGAAACCGGATGGGACCTTCACGGAGGATGAAGAGCAAAGAGCTCTCCTCTAGAAGCCCATTTTCCAGGATGTAGAGGATACAGGGAGACCGAGGGCTTGATGCAACCACGGAAAGCAAGTCGGGCCGACTGGAGGAGGGCAGCGTCCATCTGTACGGAAAACCGAATCAGATGGGCTATCGGCACTTTCCTGCCTTTTAAGGCCCCAGGTGTGGACGGACTAGTTCCAGCCATCCTACAAAAGGGAGAGAGAGAACTAATGCTGTATCTTTTAAATATCTTTAGAAGTAGTTTGGCGCTCGGATATATACCGGAGCTATGGAGGAGGGCTAAGGTGGTATTTATACCGCAGGTGGGGAAGAAAGACCACTCAACCGAAGTCATTTAGACCCATTAGTCTAACATATTTTATGTTAAAGACAATGGAGAAGGTGATTGATAATTACCTTAGGACTATAGTGCTGGTAGGTACACCACTGCACAGGAGTCAGCATGCTTATAGAGCAGGGAAGTCCACAGAAACTGCCCTGCATCAGCTGCCAAATGAAATAGATGCAGCACTAGAGACAAAGGAAGTAGCGATATGTGCCTTCTTGGATATAGAGGTGGATATAGAGCTTTTGACAACACCTCTCACGGCGGCCCTCGAAAGAAGGAATATCGACAGCACTATCTCAAAGTGGATGGGAGAAATGCTGAGAACTACAACGGAGGAGACACAAATGTGAAAAGACACCATTAAGATCTCCAAAACTCGAGGGTGCCCACAGGGAGGTGTACTATCACCGATAATGTGGAGCCTGGTAGTAGCTGAACTACTGGTTAGGCTAAACGACATAGACATCAAATGTTAAGGTTACGCCCATGACATAGTCATAATGGCTAGAGGGAATTTTGAGGAAACTCTCTGTGAAATTGTTCAGTAGATGGTGTCAAACAGTGGGACTGAAACTTAACCCGAGCAAAACCACGGTGATACCATTTACTAGAAGGAGAAAACTAAACTGCCAACATCCCATACTCACAGATGGGAAGGCAGTTGAATACCAACAGGAGATAAGGTATCTAGGTATCACACTAGATAACAAACTCCTATGGAATATACAAGCTGAGGCAGCGGTAGGTAAAGCCAAACGCGCCCTAATGATGTGCAGAAATCTGGCAGGAAAAACGTGGGGTTGTAACCCCACTATCCCGCGATGGATGTACATCATGATAGTGAGACCTGCAATCACCTATGGGGCAGTTGCGTGGGGAAGTAGAATCAAGCTGGCCTCTAGGAGGAAACAGCTTGAGAAGATTCAAAGACTGGCGTGTGTCTGCATCACGGGGGCGATGGGGTCGTGTCCGACAGCAGCATTGGAGCTGCTGCTGGATCTGACTCCGCTGCACCTTGTGGTGGAAAGGGCCGCCAGATCGGCGATCATAAGGTTCAGCAAGAAAGGAATGGGCAGAGGTAAAATAATCGGGAGCAGAGACCGAAACAGCTTTGCTGCCAAAATCCCCTGGCTGGAAGTACCAAAAGACGAAATGGTATGGAAATACCACTTCGAGAAAAACTACACAGCAATGTGTAGTAGTAAAGCCGATTGGAGCGACGAATCCTCAGCATACCACATAGAGCAAAATGCCATCAAGTGGTATACAGATGGTTCGAAGACAAAGGAAGTTACTGAGTGTTTGGACCTCGTACCAGGTACTTCTAATCCATGGGAACATCCCCAAGTATCTTCCAAGCAGAGATACACGCAATCGAAAGATGTGCACAGTTTAACCTCGACAGGAATTATCGCAAAAAATGAATTGCTATCCTGTCAGACAGCCAAGCAGCCATTAAGGCCATTAACTCATACACCATCAAATCCAAACTGGTATGGGACTGTGTGGGGAAGCTGAACATGCTTGGCAGGGATAATAAAGTAACGCTATACTGGGTACCAGGACACACTGGTATATACGGAAACGAAGAAGCCGATCACCTAGCAAACAAGGGATCCAGTAGCCCCTTTATAGGTCCGGAACCCTTTTGCGGCATGAGTGTGAACACCATCCACAAAAGTTTAGATAAAGAAACAAGAGGAAAATGGATAAAAACCTGGAAAGAACTTCCAGGGCTAAGGCAGTCCAAAGTGATGCTGGGATCTTTTAACCAGAAGAGAACAAAACTTGCCTGAAACTAAGCAGGAACAAGCTTAGAATTCTGACAGGAGTCCTGACGGGACACTTCAAACTTAGAAACATCTCAAGGCCCTAGGCCTAGAGGAGGATGACGGATGCAGATTATGTGGCTCAGCAGGAAACCCCCATACATCTGTTCAAAGACTGCGGAGCATTACTCCGCGAGAGACAGATGTACCTTGGGGCTCACTGCTTGAACACAGAGGAGCTGCAGGCCTTGAATCCCACCCAGATCCTGAAATTCTTAAAGGAATCAGGATTAAAGGAGGCGCTCTAAATGGGTATGTGCACCAACACTTGGAGGAGGAAGGTGGGGTATAATAGATCTAAATGGTCGCAGTACAAGTCGTCACCACCATATCTACAATCCACAATCTACCTATAAGTTTCAATGTAATTAAGGATCGAGTAATAGAAAAAATATTTTTTCGCAAATACATAACGACTTAAATTATTCAGAAATGTATTCAATTGCTTTGGATGAGAGCACATTATGCACAATTAGCCGTTTTTGCTCGATATAAGTCTGGAAATATTATGAAAGAAGAGTTACTAAAACTAATAAAGCTGAAAGGGAAGTGCACCGGTCTTGATATCTTTAAAGAATTTAATATTGCATTTAAAAATGTATATTGACCTTCAGAAAATAGTTTCTCTATCAACAGACGGTGCACCTAGTATGGTAGAGAAAAACATTGGATTTATTTAGTATCTTAAGCAAAATATTTCTCATTCTCATTTTCACATTCTCTGATTGAATTTCATTGTATAATACACCAGCAAGTTTTATATGCGAAGCATGGTAATAAAAATAATCAACTTTATATACGCAAGAGCTCTAAACGGCAATTTGCACAATTCTTAGGGGAAATTGAATGCCAATATTCAGGGATTTTGACATAGAACGTGCGATGGCTTAGTTTCGGTTAAGTCCTTAATTGCTTTGTAAAAGACAATATAATTTTAATTAAAAAAGACAATAGTTTCAATTAATTATCCAATATACATTAGTTAAATAATTTAATTAGTTAACGCAGTTTTTATGCGACCTCACTCATCATTTGAATGAATTGAATAAAAAACTTCAAGGGCATGGACTAATTGTTTTAACGATGTTTTAAAATATTAAAACATTTATGACGAAACTTGACATCTTTACTGAGGATTTGGAAATGGAAATCATGAAATATTTTCCTCAATTACAAAAACATTTTCAAACACTATTTCTGCAAACTCGGTTGACATTCAAGAAAATGCAATTTAAAAAATATTTAAAGATTATGCAAGAAATAAAACAAGCTTTTGAAGAGAGATTTAATCAATTTAAAAGTTTGCAAAACCGAATTTGAAAAAATAGAGTTAACCGATTTTTTGTGGCTAGGTATCGATAATTTATAAATGGAATTAGTTGAATTTCGAAGCAGCGTATTGTGGAAAACAAAATTTGAAGATATGATTTCTGAAGTAGAAGGAATGTGTGAAAGTAGTACAGATTAAGTATCAAATTAGTACTAAAGTATGGTATTCATTACCAACTAATTTTATATCAATGAAAAAACTAGTTAATGCTCTTTTAACTTGGTTCCACATATTCGTGTGCAAAAATGTTTCCATCGATGAACTTTGTAAAATCAATTAAACCACGCCCATTTTTACCCGTTAAAGCAACTGGATTTTAAAGATGTTTAGTTTTAAAAATACCCAGTTATAGTGTATTAAAGAGAGAGTTCAGTAAGCGCGGTTTTGCAGCACAGTGGGAAAAACGCCTTATTAACGAGTTTTTTATACTATTTTTTCTATTTTTCGCCCTTTCATGCCATTTCTATATAAAAAAATCGCCGATACAGATTGAGATCAACGTGCTGTTATGAGTCCATTACAGACGCAAAATAGAAAAAAAAAATTAACTTAACTCTTGTGCAAATGTGCATCAGTGACCCACGAGCTAGTACTAAAAAAAAAATTAAACAAAATTTGACACACGTCTCAAAAAGGTTCGCCATCCCTGATCTATAGGAATCTATACACAAAAATATTTAAAGCGGCAATACAATAAAATGAGGGATTTTTAAAATTAAAAAATATCAAAAAAATCTTAAAAGGCGAAATAGTTCAGGATATTCATTTTGATTTAGACATAATTGTAAAAATGAAAAATGCACCAATTTCTTCTGTAGATGTTGAAAGAAATTTTTCGATTTATAAACATTTGTTTTCAGACAAAAATTTCGGTTAGAAAATTTTTAACATTTGAGTATCAATAGTTACATAAATATTATGCTGTAAAAAAACGGTATTGTTTGGAATTGATTAGTGGCCAAGTTTATATATATATATATATATAGATTGAACAGGTACACTATATAGTGTACCTATATTTTTGTTTAGTTAATAATTGTTAATTAGAATTAAGAAAATTTTGTGTGAATACATATATTAGATGGCCATATTTATTTCTACCTTTTCTTCGTCAATTTTTGTCAAAGTTTTGCATATTAAACTGCATATATAGTCGAATTGAGTGCATGTTTATTCAAAAATCGATGCGTATATATACGCATATATTTCGATTTTTTTGTGCATATAATCTGCCCTCTAGTTACAACGTTTATGTTGCGCAGTATGGTAGTGTGAAATAACTTACCAGCCAGTATAACAAGTCATAACTAAACTAAATTACTTTAATAAACATTTAAAGTATTCATAATAATTTATTTAATACAATTATAGATAACTTCTCTCTCTCTCTCTCTCATTCTATATATATATATATATATATATATAGATATATATATATATATATATATATATATATATATATATATATATATATATATATATATATATATATATATATATATATATATATATATATATATATATAGAGAGAGAGAGAGAGAGAGAGAGAGAGAGAGAGAGAGAGAGATAGAAGTTATCTATAATTGTAAATGTTTTACCTGTGCAACAGTAACTGAATAGTGGTTTATACAGGAATATCAGTAATGCTAATAATTACTAATATGTCTCATAGTCGCAAATTGACATATAGTGAGGGCATATACTGATACTCAATCAATATCCGCACTATACCGAACGGTAACAGTATCTTTACGTAGCCGACAGCGTGTGGGAAGTAGGACGCCTGTTCATGGAGTTACTTGATATTTACAAAGCTATGGTAAGTTTCCAAAAGCTTATTAAATATGCATTACAGATGTGCAACCAGAATCGATCGCAACTGTGTACAGTTTGTATACTATGTAGAGTCTATAGTTGCACTAACTCTGTAAGAAAGTGAACAGTTCGCCGTAGGAACTTTAGCACCGTTCTGCATTTCAGTGAATCAAAATAAAACTACAACACGTTTCATCAACCTATAAGCTATTCACAATACGATTTATATGAGGGCTATGAGGGCTCTTACTTGCGAGCTGCAAGTAAGAAATTTATGGAAATACAAACAAACACTGAGTGAAGAACTTATTATCAAAATAAACCTAGTATTAAAAATTACCGAAATAAAACGATTAAACGATTGGATTAAAATAGATTATTTAATGTTAAATTATGATTTGTAAAATCATTAATGCGGCCCACTCAAAAGTGAAGGTGGACGTAAAAACGTTGTTACTGTAGTATTACTTCTATTTCAAAATCTATGTTTCAACCACATTTTCCCGCATTCATTTTATAAGGCATCGTGATTATACTTGCGAAAACCAACAGAAAACGTTGTTAATTTTCAGATATAATAACTAATGAAATAAGTATGTTGTTTAATAAATAAATTAAGTAATTAAGGTTGTAGCGGCAACGGGCCTTTCCGAATAATGCTTTTCAAAGAAATTAGTTTTACGATGGGGCCGTTGCTATAATACCCAAACAAATCCTAAAAATATTTTGTGTGTTTTATTATAGGGTTAATACTGTAATCACCCGAACGGTTTTTCAGAAACATTTCGTGGAATATTTTATAACAGGGTCATTACATTAATCGTCGAGCTAATTCTAAAATATTTAATATTTGTGTTTTATGGTAGGATTAGTATTGCAATTTTCTAACGATAGAAATCTAAGAAAGATTAGTTTACGACGGCAGAGAAGAAAAACAATCCCCAATAAAACGGGTCCAGATACCTGAAGGACCATATAAATACGCTCACCACCGAAACACAATCATAAGCAAGCTGAACATAAGGAACAAACTACAAATCTACAAGTCCATAATACGGCCGACAATGACGTACTCATCGACGTGCTGGATACAATCCAAAGAAAGGAAAATCTACAAACTCCAAATCATCCAGAACAAAACTCTGAGAGAAATAACAGATTCGCCATGGTACATGACCAATGAGCAGCTGCACAGCGATCTAAACATGGAGACAATCAAGCAACACATAGAAAAACTAGCAACGAAAAGCTTCGAACGCATGAAAACGCATGACAACCCAACAATCAACAACGCAGCAAACTACAACATCAACGTTAAATGGAAACATACAAAACCTCAACAACATAGGTAATCACTGATCTTTCTTTTTCACAGGAAAGCCCACATCCCCGAACCCAGCGGAGCACCCAGGAACAAAAACAGGCAGGAACAACACGAACAAACCAGAGAGACACAGCACCCACCACGAGGACGAACAAGTAACCACCACGAGAACGAAGGACGAACCAGGAACCGCCAGGAGTGCGAACCAGGAACCAACACCAGGACAAACCAAGGACCAACAACGAGAAGAAGAAGAAGAAAAAAAAAAAAAAAACAGAACCAAAAAAAAAAAAGAAAACCGTTTATGAGTGAGACAGAACAAACAAACCGACAAACAAACAAGCAAACCGACACAAAAAAAAAAACACAGAAACAAACAACAAGACGACGGAACAGCTGAGCGGAAGGCTCACGACCGTCAAAAAGCAAAGGACACATGAACACAATCATAGTCTCAGCGACCGTCGCAGCTGCAACATGTCAACCTGTACTCCGACAACCCTCAACGAAGCCGCGCAGAAGTACCTCGCCCCAGGCTACCTGGATACCCTGGACGACAACGTAATAGAGGAAATGATTCTCTACATAATGAAAAGGAAGAAGAACACCGAAATCGCCGCCGAAAAAAACACCGCAACCGCTACAGAAGATTCCACCGAAACCGCCGTCGAATACCCAACTGAAACCGCCGCCAAGAAGACCACCGTAAACGCCGCCGAAGATTCCACCGACGCCGCCGAAGATTCCACCGACGCCGCCGAAGATTTCACCGAAGCCGCCGAAGATTTCACCGAAGCCGCCGAAGATACCACCGAAACCGACGAAGATACCACCGAAACCGCCGCCGAAGATACCACCGAAACCGCCGCCGAAGATTTCACCGAAGCCGCCGAAGATTTCACCGAAGCCGCCGAAGATTTCACCGAAGCCGCCGAAGATTCCACCGAAGCCGCCGAAGATTCCACCGAAGCCGCCGAAGATACCACCGATGCCGCCGAAGATACCACCGAAACCGCCGCCGAATACCCCACTGAATCCGCCGCCAAGAAGACCACCGTAACCGCCACCGAGGATTCCACCGATGCCGCCCCCAAAAATTCAACCACCGACGCCGCCCCCAAAAATTCAACCACCGACGCCGCCCCCAAAAATACAACCACCGATGCCGCCCCCAAAAATACAACCACCGATGCCGCCCCCAAAAATACAACCACCGATGCCGCCCCCCAAAAATACGACCACCGATGCCACCCCCAAAAATACGACCGAAGCCCCCAAAAGAAACCGCCCGATGCGCAAACAGACGAAGAGAAAGAGAAAACTACCAGCACAAATAAAATCAAGACTGAAAGACAAAGGAGCTAGAATCAGCTAACAAAACAAGACCCACCCGCAGCCAAGCAGAACCCAACACAGCCCACCGAAGGAAACCAAGGAGGAAATGAAATGAAAAACTAATTCACAGGAAAAAAAAAAAAAAACGAAGGACAAACAAAAACAGACGACAACAGAAAAAACAAAACAACAACCGAACACAAAACCAACGACGGCGGAAGGACGGGCTCGCGCCCAAAACCGCCATTGAACTAAGGATCCAATACAAACACAATCAGTTAGTTCGTTCACCGAGTTCGATCCAGTCAGTTCACTGCAACAGTGCAGTTCGCCGAGTTCACTGCGACAGTTCGATCCAGACAGTTCACCGGAACAGTTCACCCGAACCGCAGTCACGCCAACAAGTTTATAGTAAGTTGCAGCTTCGCTAATCCGTTGTTATATTGTTATAGTGTTATTTAGTGATATTTCATTATTGTAAATATATTTGTGATAAATTTATTCCTAACACCTATCACCCACAAATTGGTGACCCAGACGTGATCTACAAGAGAAATCCGATCTACAAATTGGTAGTGATCGATGAGAGATACCTAGACACGCCAATGTAAAAGAAACCGCGCCCGAAGTTTGCCGCATTGTCGGAAAGTTACCTACATTATGGCCACAGAAACCTGAATGTAGGTTTCGCCGAATAGAATCCATGTTCTGGAGCAGCGGAATCACAAGTGAAGGTACGAAATATAACCACCTCATCGCCTTGCTGGAGCAAGAATAAAGCGCAGAAATTGAAGATTTATTGGACAACCCGGCCACCGACGGAAAATACGAACAGGTGAAGAGAACCCTGATAGAACCACTGTTCGCGTAGAGTAATAAGAAGGTTCGACAATTACTCCAAAACATCCACACTGGTGACCAAACTCCGTTACAGCTGTTACGCCAGATAAAATCCCTCGCCGGAGGCCAAATCATTGAGAATTTCTTCAAGACCCTATGGATGGAACGACTGCCTACGTCAACGCAACGCGTGTAAGCCGTCTCGCTGGGCAGAGCCGTCAAGGAATTCGCCGAAACTGGCCGAAAATGGCCGACAGCGTTCACGAAATCAACACGTTCCCCAAAGAGATAGCACCAGTGAGCCCAGTCCTTGATTGGAAAAAAGTGAAAAAGGACACGCTTTCTAGCTTATCCTTGAGAGTGGAGGAGCTTTCATGAGGCAGAACAGGCAGAGGACATCCACAAGGAAATACGCGGAACCGCAAGAGGAACCGAAGACGCAGTAATAACAGGTTAGGAGCGGATCAGTGCTGGTACCACGAGACCATCGGCAGCGCAGCAACCAAATGCAAACCACCATGCAGTTATAGGGTTTCGGGAAACGGACTGAACCATCATTCACCGCGGCGGTCCATAATGGATCAATATCTCGCCGTCTTTTCGTCACCGACAAAGAAGCGAAGATAGCCTTTCTTGTCGACACCGGCGCAGATCTATGCGTGTTCCAACGATTAAGGTTAAGTGGTCGCCACAGAAAATTGGATTACGAGCTCTTCGCAGCCAACGGCACGCCGATCGCCACGTCTCCACCGCAATTTCAATTGGAGCTTCGTAATAGCGGAAATGGAAAGACCGATAATAGGAGTCGATTTCTTGGCACACCACGGACTCCTGGTGAACCCACAGAACAAACGCTTGGTCGACAATACCACCTCCCTTACCACATATGTTCATGAAGTACGCGAAGAAATCCAGTCCATCCGAACGGTCCACGGGGATTCAGGATATCACCGTCTTCTAACAGAGTACCCCGACCTCTGCAGGCCGCCAGGATTCCACCGCGAAGAAAAGCACGCTGTAACACATCACATACGGACCACACGAGGTCAGCCAGTGTATTGCCGCCCACGAAGATTGGCGCCCGACCAATTGAACCTAGCCAAGGCCGAATTCAATCATATGCTAAAACAGGTTATAATTGGACCGACGAAAAGCCCATGGACGTCCGCACTACACATAGTACCAAAAAAGGACAACCTATTACGCCCGTGTGGCGACTATCGCGCGCTAAACGCACGGACCATCCCAGACAGACACAGTAAGGCACATTTATTTTTTCACGAGGACTTCTTCACGAGGACTTCTCGCAATCATTCACCGGGTAAAAAATCTTTACGACACTCGATTTGGTACGAGCCTACCACCAGATCTCGATAGAACAAGACGACATCCCGAAAACAGCAATAACAACACCGTTTGGTTTATTCGAGTTCCTACGGACACCATTCGGATTAAGAAGCGCGGCTTAGACCTTCCAACGGTTCATCGACGAGGTCCTGTGTGGTCTAGAATTTTGTTTCGCGTACATCGACGACATCCTCATCGCCTCCAAGAACGAAGCCGAACATCTTGAGCACCTGCGATTCGTTTCCTCGAGATTAAACGATTACGGCATCATAAACCCCGGAAAATGCATCTTCGGAAGACATGAAGTCCAATTTCTTGGAGACGCGGTTAGCGAGGAAGGAACACGACCACTAGATGACAAGGTGAAAGCCATTTAAAAACTTCCAATACTAAGGGCGATAAAGGAGCTTCGCCGATTTCTTGGAATGATCAACTTCTATAGACGTTTTATCCCAAACGCGGCCGCCTACCAACAACTCTTAAATGAATTATTAAAGGGCCCGAGAATAAAAGGTAACGTTTCCAACACTTTATCGGAAAATGCCCAACAAACCTTCCACAGCATGAAAGACGCGTTAGCCAACGCCACAGTGCTCGAACATCCAGCAATGGGAACGCCAATATCGATAAACGTTGATGCTTCCGACTATGCCACGGAAGCCGTTGTGCAACAACGTTTAAATTACGCCTGGAAACCATTTGCATATTTCACCAAAACCTTATTGAGGCCAGCGGAAGTACAGTGCGGTCAGATCGGGAATTGCTCGCGGTATACTCTGCCGTCAAACGTTTCCGACATTTTGTCGAAGGACGATTCTTCCATACTCCATATTCACGGACCACAAACCGTTGACGTTCGCCTTCTGACAGAAGCCAGATAAGTGTTCGCCGCGGCAGTTTCGATATCTAGATTTCATCGGACAATTCACGACCGACATCCGTCACGTCGCAGGAGCGGAGAACACGGCCGCCGATGTTTTGAGTTACAAGAGTTACTGGAATGCAACAACCACTCTCTGCAACTACACAAAATGAAGTGGCCGGATACGGAAATAAGGGTTTACTGCGTCATATCGACAAGAACAATTCGCCCATACGTTCCGCAGCAACCACGTCGGGGCGTATTCAATAGTTTGCACGGACTAGCACACCTAGAATACGAGCATCGCAAAAGCTATGTACACAGCGGTATGTATGGTCAGCCATACCAAAGGACCGCAGAGAATGGGCCAGGACCTGTATCCCTTGCTAGCGCTCAAAAATATCTCGCTACGTAACCACACCCGTTAGTGCATTCAAGAATACAGAAGAGAGATTTGACCACATCCACATAGATATTAGAGGGCCGTTACCCACATCTCGTGGCGCCAGGTACTGCCTTACCTGCGTGAATCGATTCACGCGGTGGCCCGAAGCCATACCTATGGCAGATATAACCGCCTCAACCCTGGCAAGATCGAGCGATGGATTTCACGTTTCGGAGTTCCGTCAAAAATTACATCTTACCAAGGAAGACAGTTCGAGTCCCACCTGTTCAAAGAACTGATGAGGCTAACGGGTACGGCACACCTGAGAACGACAACCTACCATCCAGCAGCTAACGGCATGGTAGAAACATTCCACCGTCAGCTAAAGGCAGCAATAAAATGCCACAAAACGAACAAATGTACTTCCCATAATATTATTCGGCATTCGAACAGCAGTCAAAGAAGACTTAGAAGCTGCACCAGCAGAGTTAGTATACGGTGCAACAATACGCCAACCGGGAGATTTCTTCCGAACTAACAAGCCAACGCAGCTTATATTTACTTTTTTGGGCGCGATTAAGTCTTAAAAATAATGAATTTCGATTTACAATAAAAAAAGAAACATGAGGATAAAATTATAAACGGATGAGTATAACAGATAAGGTATAACGAACGTATTCTATATAAATATATATATATATATATATATATATATATATATATATATATATATATATATATATATATATATATATATATATAAATTGTTTTTATATATAATAAAATAATATAAATAATTTCTAATACATTTTAACATTAAATACAAGTATATTTTATTTATGTTTATTATTTTTAACTTTTACCTATATACGTTAGAAAATGTGTACTCACATTTACCTATCAAATTGGTAGATGTGTACATATACTGGTAAATGTTTACATTTGCCGATTTTGTACTTTTACCGTAATATATATATTATATCATAGCAATCCTTAATTATTTTGTTTTTTGCGAGTTAACAACAGAACTTTATTATATTTATATATTATTACTATATATATTCATCAGCACTGACTTGGATTCATGGCCCACTTGGACCATGGCTTGATTTATATATTTCTTCAATACTTTTTTCTCTCTTGTCTCTTCTCTCCAGTTCCATCTTTCCATCTTGCTTTCGGTCTGTCTCTCCTCTTTCTACCACCTAAGCTCCTTTTAAAAATTTTCTTTGGTACTTTCTCTACATTCATCCTCATGATGTGGCCCAACCATCTTAGTCTCTGTCCTTTGACTGTAGCGATTATATCTGGTTCGTTAAACAGATCTTGTATTTCTCCGTTAGTTCTCTTTTCCCATCACTCTTGTTTTATATTTTCCTCTATATATTTTTCTTAATACTTTCCTTTCCCAAACTCCAAGTGATGCTTGTTCTTTTGTTCCCAATGTCCATACTTCACTTGCGAATAATACGGGGTCAATATGGGTCTGATAATCTTCTTGTATATTCTTATTTTCAGATTTCTTGAAACACTTTTGTTGTGTATTACTTTCTTAAGGGCGTAGACACATCGATTTCCTACCATTATCCTTCTTTGGACCTCTCTATATATTCCCGGTTTCCTATAGAATTATGTCCCTAGGTAAGTGAATTGTTTAACTTCGAACAAATCCGTAGTTTTTTCTTTCCTCTGTTGTCATGATTAGTTTGTTCCCTTGCTTATATTCTTTTTCTGTCCATGTCATATATTTTGTCTTATTTTCATTTATTTCTAATCCTACTACGCGTGCAGTTTTGTACAATTGCTCTCTCTTTATTCGTTCGTACGCTTGCTTGAAATCCAGGAATAGCACATATGTTTCTTTGTTATATTCGTGGCTTTCTGACTGTAGCCCTCTTAAAGTAAATATTTGATCTATAACTGATCTGACCTTCCGAAATCCGCAATGGTATTCTCCTATTACCTGGTCTAACTTCTTTGTTAGTTCATCTTTTAATGTAGAGGCTAGAATTTTATATGCTACAATCAATAAAGCAATTCCTCTATAATGTGTGCACTCCATTCTATCCCCTTTCTTGTATATAGGAACTATCACTGCTTCATTTCAGCTTTCAGGTAATTTTATTTGCTCCCAGATTTTTTGTATTAGATGGTAGATCCACTTGCTTATGGTATCCCCCCCCCCAATACTTGAGCATTTCCGATGTTATCTGACCATTCCCAGGACTTTTGTTATTTTTTAAGTCTTTTATTATTTCTACGATTACTATTAAAGTTGGTGGTTCCTCTCTCCGTTGGCTTTCTTCATTAATTTCTTCTTCATACTCCCTCTCGTTTTCTTGATTTTGTGTAGCATTAAAATGATCTTTGAAATATTCTTTCGACATTTCTATCATATAATCCTCATTGTCTATCAATCGTCCTTCTTTGTTTTTATATTATACTGGTCTCGGTTGATATCCTTTCCATTCTCTCTTAATTCCTTGGTATAGACTCTTTATTTCTTTATTATCGTAACTTTCTTTTATTTCTTTCTTTTTATTTAAGAGTTTTTCTATATACTTTCTTTTCTTATACCTCATTACTTTTTTACACTGTTTCATTTGTTCCATGCTTGGATTCCGGTGTTTCTTTTTTTAACATCTCCATCCTCTGAACTTTTCGCATCTCTATTTCTTTTTGGCATTCTGCATCAAACCATTTTTTCCTGCTACTTTATCCTTCCCTTGGATATGTCTAACCGCTAGCTCTGTACACGTTTTTTATATTTGTCCAGATACTGTCTATGTCATTTGCGCCGTGCATTGTTTGAGACTACCTATTTATGATTTCTGTATATTCCTTATATTCCACTCTTTCTTCAATTTTTGCGATTCTGCTCCTCAGTTTTTTTTGTCCTCTCGGTCTTTTTGCTGTATCTTTGTTGCGGTATTTCTTGCTTCTGCTTTATTCCCACTAAAAAGTGATCTGAATCGGCATCTGCCCCTCTGTAACTTTTGATGTCTGTAATATACTTTTCCTCGTCTTGTTCTATCAATACGTAGTCTATTTGATTAATGTATGTTCCGTCCTATGTTCTCCAAGTGCCTTTGTAAATTTCCTTCTTTTCGAAGTATGTGCATTTTATTCTCATTCCCTTTTCTTTTGCAAATTGTATCAACATTTGTCATCATTTTCATTGGTGTTTTCGTGTTTGCTAAATTTGCCTATTGTAGGTCTGTACATTTCTTCTTTACCTATTTTCGCATTCGGGTCGCCTAGAATTATTTTAAATCGTATCTTGGTATTCTCTCAAATACTTGGTCTAGCATATCATAATAGGTTTCTTTCACTTCCATTTCAGTTTCTTCCGTTGGTGCGTGTATATTTATTAGTGTTATATTTTGGTATTTTCCTTTTAGTCTTATCCAGCATAGTCTTTTAGATATAGGTTTGAATTCTACGACAGCCTGATTTATTCTCTTGCTTACTAGAAACCCAGTACCTAGCATCCTGTTTTTTCCTCCACTATTAAAAATTATACAGTCGTCTGTTTCCACGATTTCATTTCTTTTTTATTTTGTCTCTTGTATTGCTATAAGATCATAATTATATCTTTTCATTTCTCTAGTTAGTTGTTTTATTGCTCCTGCTTCGTATGTTCCCTGACGTTCCATGTTCCTATTTTTACATTTTCTTTTGTTGCCTCATTTTTTTATTTTTTCCTGTTTCCACTTTTATTCTCTGCTCGCTTTTCCTTTTCATAATCCTTTTTCATTGCCTGGGTCACTTCCTTGTCCTCCCATATTTTTATTATCTCTAGTTTTTTGGCCTTTGCATTTCTAATGCCTTTATTTCCCTATTCCATTTCCTCACTTGTCCTTCTCTTATTAATTTTTGATGTCCTACTTTAATTTCTTTTTCTTTGTTCATTTACTCTTTCGCAATTTTTCTTATCTCTCTTTGTGCCTCCCTTTCTTCTTTGGTCATGTCATTGTTTATAAATACTGTCTCGTTTGTGTTATTTTTAAGCTTGTATTTATTTTTCATGATATTCATTTTGTCATCCAACTTATTTAGTTCAATCATGCATGTTTCTTCTCCTAATTTTATAGCATTATTTATTTTTGCTTCCACTCCTAATTCTTCCTTGATGAAATTGTTTACTTCTTCTTTAATGTTGTTCTTTTCCCTTGAATCCATACGTAAGCCTTGAATTACCACATTCTTTTTCTTTTCTCCTCTTCCAATTTTTAAATTTTTTCATTTGTTTTTTTTTTCAGTTGTTTGAGTATATCTATTTCTAGCATTTCTTTTTCGTTTATTGCTTTTATATCCCATAATTCTTCTTTATGTTCGATTTGTTCTCTTCGTAGTTCTTGTTACTCTTTTTCTATCATTTTCATGTCTTCCCTACCTTTTTTTGTTCTTCCTTAATATCACTTGTGAGGTTCTCCATCATTTCCATCATCCTCTCCATCATGTTTTCATTTCTCTTTTCGTCTTTTTTTGTGTGTTCTATTAGCTTTTTTTTGATGTCTTAAATACCTCCTCGTCCTCTCCTGCTCTCTTCCTCTTTCCATCGTCGGTGCAACTACCGTCGACGCCGTCTATTGACTTCATCTTAACCCACCACGCTTAATGAGTAGCTCGGGTCGACCCCATGTAAATGACTCACTTCTTGGTGTCAGTTGTAATTTTTCCTTATATTATGGTCTTTTTCTGGTCCGATCCGGCAACAGTGTACGCGCTTCGATCAGAAATTGGCGTGTGTTTGTCTTTACTTCTAAATTTTCGGGGTCTGGATTGTCACTTCTTAACTTTTCGCGTTCCCATGGAGTAATTTGTCTATGGCTACCTTCTTAGCACTTTCTCGTATCTATTTTTCACTATACGACTCACAGATTCGGGTTTATTGTACGTAAAGCGCGTACACTGTTGCCGGATCGTTAGAAATAGAGGCTTATATAATGAAAAATTACAGCTGACATCAAAAAGTGAGTCACTTACGAGGGGTCGACCCGAGCTACTCATTTAGCGTGGTGGGTTAAGATGAAGCCAATAGACGGCGACGTGCTACGGTAGTAGCACCGATGATGGAAAGAAAAGAAACCGAAGATGAAACGAAGAAGGTGAAAGAGGAGCAGGAGAGGACGAGGAGGTATTCAAGACATAAAAAAATAGAACACAAAAAAAGACGAAAAGAGAAATGAAAACATGATGGAGAGGATGATGGAAATGATGGAAAATCTCACAAGTGATACAAGGGATATTAAGGAAGAACAAAAAAAAGGTAGTGAAGACATAAAAATTATAGAAAAAGAGTTACAAGAACTACGAAGGCAACAAATCGAACATAAAGAAGAATTATAAGATATAAAAGCAACGAAAAAGCAATGGTAGAAATAGATATACTGAAACAACAACTATAATAACAATATATATATATACATATATATATATATATATATATATATATATATATATATATATATATATATATATATATATATATATATATATATATATATATATATATATATATACATATATATAGCTTCTTAGTGAATTGTTTTAATTTACAGTTTTAAAAACCGAGCGAATATTGTTTTGCAGGAATCATCTACAGTGGCCCACTGGCGTTAGGTGGAATTGTTCTATGCTTAATATTAAAAATTTTTCTTAAGATTCACACTAGATATGTTAAAATTAAACAAGAAAATTACAAAATTGAGAATCCATTATATGTATTTTAAACTGAATAACATTTTATATGCCTAGATTATTTGCAGTTGGCATAAGGGATGAGGAGTCGTAGTCGGGAGTCATGGAGTCGGAAAAACTTATCGACTGCCGTCTCTTTCATGGCCTTTTAATTTACTTGTAACTCATAACAGGAACGTTCAATATCTATAAATTCGGGTTTTGGGTGCAGATTTGTAGATATATCTTTTATACTGACAATTTATTTTCAAAATTAAATTAACAGCTAAGAAAAAGAATCCCTTAAACACTCCCATTATATTGTTTAAAAATCTATATTAAAAATTATTCTATTTTATTCTATCTATTTTTTCATTTCTGATTTCATCATTTTATGTACCTGGTATAAGATTGGCAAGGAAAACCTAATTATTTATTTGTTTGTTCGTCATATGGCATCACAAGATTCGTACAACTTGGTGGACAGAAACCGAGATGGATATTAAAGAACTGGCAATAACAGATTTCCAAAACAGACAGTCTGTGAGACGCGCCCTGAAGGAAGTCCGTGGATTTCAGGAAAAACCCAGAAGGAAAGGTACCCCCTGGACAGAAGAGAGAAAAGAGTTACACCGGTAGAAGATGCGACAATACTGGGCAAAGATCAAAGCTCAGCAGTTGAACAAGCGTGGTCCAAAGTAAGCCTCTTCGAAAAAAGAATAGGGCCTCAGCCATAAAACGGCGACACGTCGGCCAAATGGTAGCGGAGTCCTTTGAATAGGCCTCTCTTTTTATATTTATATTTTTTATATTTTTTATATTTTTTATATTTTTTAAGAGCAACAATCTAGATTAATTTTTAGCAATCTCCAATCCTCCAAGAAAAAATAAGAAGCTGAGAATGCTAAATAGTAACTAACAATTGTGATTTTTTTATATTAAAATCAAGCCGTTTTATATGTAACTATTTTTTTCGAATACTATTATTTTTATTACTATTTAAATATTTTTCCTACCTGATCAAGCCCCTACCCTGAGTGGGAAATCCAAGGTTTAAGGCTGGAAAAATTTATTAAGTCGTTCAAGAACTTTGAACCAATGCCTGCTAAATCGGAAACGCAAAAAAAACACAAACTGTACATGGTGGTATAAGAAGGTGTTCTATATGTATATAGAAAATATTATTCATATGTAGCTGATAAAATATTAAAATATTTATATTATATAAAGTTCATATTTTAGAGATTTCTATATGCCCTTGGGAAATATAAAAGAAAACCTTCAAAAACCACGTAACGTATTAAAAATATTTTTCGACAATACAAAAATGGCTACATTGAATATGTGATGTAGAATAATCGTAGTTGTAATGAAATTATAGCAACTTGAATGATGGAGTAAAAATATACGATTTGAATTATTGCCATATCCTGGGGTAGAGCAGGCATAGCGTGGAAGCCGGTCATCAATAAAAATATACCCCTAATATTATTCTATGCATGCAAAAGCGGTTTTCTTGTTTTATACGAAACAGAAATGTCAAATGGTGCAGGCTATGGTGAAAGTAAGACAACCGCGTGTGTGATCAAATGTGGCGTGTGCTATTGATTTATGTCCTCAAGAATAAACCGTGCCACTAGGCCAGATGAATTACCAGACCTAAACAATTTCCCTATATCATGACTTATAGTTTAGATTTCTACGCATACGAAAATAAATCGCCCACCAAAAAACTATTTAAAATCTATTTGAAACGTTGATTAATAAAACACATAAATAAAAACATTATTATTAATCACGGATCCCAAACGTATACTATTTGGACAAAACATTTTTTCGGGCAGTTATTTACAAAACAAGTTATCAATCAAACGAATTGGTTTAATAACGATTTATTACCCCCATTGCGAAATATATATATATATATATATATATATATATATATATATATATATATATATATATATATATAAATTATCAATTCGTAACTCAATTAAATAAGGTAAAATACAAAATAATACAGTTTGTCCAAAACAAGATTGAATGTACGATACAGGCCGTACGGGAAATGTATCATTTATCATTTCGTTTTCTAGAACAAAAAATAGAATATGAAAGATAAGTCTGCTTTGTTCCTATCTCATCATAGATTGATACAAAATATAAATGATACAGCCTTTATTTATTATGCTCTATCTATTTCATTATTTCCCATTCTTCTCTCTTTCCATTTCTATAAAAAAAAAGAATATTGATTCACTCCACCAATATAATTTTAAATTCACAACAATCAACTCGGTTTTATTAAATTAAAAAAAAAATTACATATACGGAAATTTAGGTAATAAACTTAACATACTAATGAAGTAGACGGTGAACGGAAAGTAAAAAATAGACAGACAGCGGCAGGTTTAATAGGCAACAAGGAAGCTTAGCTTAGTAGTAACAAATATGGAAATGAAAAATATGATTGGAAGAATGAAGAGGTATTTTCTGAAATGAATGATGAATGTGAAAAATTAAATGATACGAAATAGATGGTATTTGTCAGAAAATTTACTAATTGTAAGAAATAAGAAGAATTTGGTTGAAAGGGACAAGTGAGCAGTTTCAAATTTTTCGGCTTTGTATTTTGTTGCAATGAAATCTTGCAATAAATTAGATATATTTTGCAACAAAATGGCAGTACAGAAGACACGTACTTTTTCACATGGACACATTATTTTCAGGCATGGAACGGATATATGGGTTATATAAAGATAATCATAACAACATAGCAAATAAGTACAGCTTCAGTATATAAAATGACATTGTAAGTAGCAACAGTGGTGGTACAAATAAAAAATGTGAAATGTAGTATAAGATGAGCATTGAAAGGAAGGTGAAATATATATTTAAATGGTCGATAGAGGAAATAGGAGAACTGAAAGGTGGAAGTTTGAGAAATTGTTTGAATTAGTATGTGAAAATCATATAATCTATGATGTTGGATCCTACACGTCAGATACTTTTTCTTTCTTTTTCTTATCTGGTCTTCTTCTTCTTCTTTCGAATAGGCCTACTTTGGACCACGCTTGTTCAACTGTGGGGTTTTGACCTATGCCCAGTATTATCGCATCTTCTGCCGGTATAACTCCTTTCTCTCTTCTGTCCAGGGGTTACCTTTCCTTCGAGGTTTTTCCTGAAATCCACGGACTTTCTTCAGGGTGCGTCTCAAACTGTCTGTTTTTTGAGATCTGTTATTCCCAGTTCCTTAATATCCTTCTCGGTCTCTGTCAACCAAGTGGTACGAAGCTTCTTGTTTTGCCAGAAGGTGAACAGACAGTTGGTTAGTCGGTCTTAAGGCAATTTTGCAACGTGGCCATAGAAAGCTACCCTTCTTTTCCTTGCTCAGTCAGAGAGCATCTCAATATGTTCGTAGAGCTCAGAGTTATGCCGTTTTCGGAATTCCCCATCTTCCTTTACCGGGCCTAGGATCTTCCTGAGGATTCTCCTCTCTCTGATTTCCACTTTCTCTATTAGACCCTTTCGGTTCAAGGAAAGACTCCATGGCATACAGGGATTCTGGTCGTATGACTGATGTGTAGTGCTTAAGTTTCAGGTTGCGTGACAGGCATTTCTTATTGTACGTGTTCTTAGTCAGCCGATAGGCTAGTTCTAACTTGCTGACTCTCTTGGATAATGATGTTTTTTTCTGATAAGTTGGGTGCAATCCATTCGCCGAAATACTTAAATTTCTCAGTCCTCTTGATGTTTTCCTGTTCTAGTAACATCTCTCTGTTTGCTTCTCTGATGTTGGTGAAGAATTCTGTTTTCTCCAGCGACACTTGAAGACCCACTTTGGCAGCGTGTTTTCTGAGGCAGTTTGCCTGCATTGTTGCCATCTCAAGAGAATCAGCAAACAGTGCCATGTCATCTGCAAAGGCCAAACAATCTACAACCAGTCCATCGTTCTTACGTCTCAGGTATATACCACTTTGAGCACCCACATTGTTCAGTTCCTTGCGCCATTCTCTCATAACCTTTTCAACGACATAGTTGAGGAGAAGTGCGGAAAGTCCATCTCCTTGTCTCACTCCAGTTTTTATTTCGAAGCTTTCTGAAATCTCGCCTCTAAATTTAACCTTGGAATGGGCATTGGACAAAGTTTCTAGGATTAGTCTGCGGGTTTTGTTGTGTAGTGCTAGTTCCTGGAGTACCTTGTTAAGCGGTTTTCTATCAATGGAATCGTACACCTTCCTAAAATCAACAAAGGTGACGACCACATTGCGTTTTAGTATCCAACTGATTTTCTGCGTTTGTTTGTAACGCCTTCGAGAGAATCTTGTATGTTACCGGGACGAGAGAAATTCCACAGTAGTTGTTTAGATCCGTAAAATCTTCCTTTTTATGAAGCGGATGAATCAGAGCAGATTTCCAATCGGGTGGCAATTTCTCTGTTTCCCAGATGTCCTGGATAATCTCGGTTAGCTTGCGCACGGCATTGTTTCCAGCACCTTCCCACAGTTCAGCAACGATAGAGTCCTCTCCAGCTGCCTTATTATTCTTAAGAAGTTGAATGTTCTGGCCAACTTCTTCCAATGAAGGGGGAAGCGAGTCCGGGTTTGGTGTGGTTTGTTTATAGTCGAAGTCTTCGCTGGGTGGGTCACAGTTGAGTAGAGAAGTACTGAGCCAAAAGGTGGCAGTTGCCCTTGTTGTTATAAGCCAGTTTGCCTTGTGAATCTCTGAAGTGGAGGCTTGGCGGAGCGTATTTTCTAGAGTGCCTGCTTAAAGGTCCCAAAGAAATCTCTGGAATTATTATTATCTGTTCTATTTTTTGTATATTTTGGTGAATGAGGGAAACAGTAATTTTGCTGAAACAAATATTATAATTAAATAATAATAAATGATTCAGATCATTGAAGCATTGGGTTTTTATGCTAATCAATAAAGTGTTGTTTGTTTTCCCTGAAGGCCGTGAAAACAGAAAAAAAATCACGAGGACGAAAATTAATCCGAGAGGAAATGAGATGAATTGGAAATGTTTTCAGAGCTGGTAAACTTAATTGTTATACAACAACAACATCAGTTGATTTTGAAGTTAACTTCAAGCTGAATGAAATGAAGCAGTCTTGAACTTCGACTTGTGTTATCGGGACACAGTATAGGCTTGAATGAAGCACCATACCAACCAATTAATGCTTGGAGAGAACCAAGTGAATCTATATCAGAATATTGATGGTATCCCGCCTTCAAGAGCCGTCCAACAAACAAATCAATGCAAATTTACACTATAATTAATTTAAAGTGAATTCCACCTAACAATCCTTGAAAGTTCAACTAGTTTGCCAGTACAAATGCATAGAAAAGTAAACCTATTGAACCTAATGAACAATATATGAACTTAATAGGCCTAATGTCATTTTAGGGTTCGATCAGAAAACAAATGATTATCTTGACTAACTGGTAAAAACGTGGTACCTGCATGCTGAGTGACGCAGAGAAGGAGCACCTGTCCTCCATAATCGATAAACAGGCAGTACATGTGACTCACAAAATGAGTAGTTGTTATATCTACAAACCGGTTATACAGCAGTTTAAAAGGCATACTGATTATGTATATTGATTAATAGGAAAAACATCTATAGCGGAAGATATAAAGTACTTTCTCTTCTCTTCTCCTCGAGCTAGAGGGGGTCGCAAAATCAATTGTTTTAGTAGATTTGGCTACTGGAAACAACTTAAAATTAAAATCTTAATCAATCAATAAAATCTAATTCAAATTATTCGAAACCGTTTTTTTCACAGGGTTTTTGTGAAGTTCATTTATTTTAAAGATAAATGGATTTCTTTAAAAATGGAAGACCTAAAGCAACTAGCACAAATAGTACATTTGTGATCTAAATACTAAAATTTAGAATCAATAGTATGCGGTATTGCGTAGACTAGAATTTACGTGAGATAAGAGGAAGGTAGGCAAGGTGGAACCTATAGCGGTTTCTAATTCGGCAGTTCTCAAGCCTACACTGAATTCAAACAAGTAAATCGTGTAAGAGAAGAAGATATTGTTCACGGTATAATTCAACTTTGAGAAAAAAAAATTCAATATTGAGGTTTATTTCTAAAATAATTCATCTTTCTATTTTTTATTATTAAATAATTTATCACAGTGCGATGTTAGATAAGAAAATAAGAAATTGTTAGAAATTAATTATGAATGAAAGATAAACTTTGATGAATTTGTATTTCAGTTTTCTCTTTTGTGAAAACCTCACTTATTTATTGATGAATTAAGTGTCAGTCAATGATACATAAAACGTATGATCCGCTATTTTCCGCTTTGTGTTTGATTAAAGATGTCAGTAGCGCCAATCAAACAAGTATAAAACTCTTTCCTATCAGGCTGTAAATATTTCATTAGGAACTTTCATCCCCAACCGAACTAAATAAAAAAATAAATAAAATGATTGTCATTTCGCTTCTAGGTTTCGAAATTTTTGTAACTAAATATATTATATTTAGTTAGATTTATTTATTAGATTTTATTTATTTATTTTAACTTTAAATTAGGCAAAAAAATGGGCAAATTTAAATAAATCAGTATTTTTTTTCTTAAAATTAAATATGATATGTCTAAACTTATTTGTTTTACCAGCGTTGTTTCTGTTCTGACTTTTTTTTAATTAAGTTTTGAGATTTTGAATTATTTAAGAAATAAAATCATTTTGATTCAACAATGGGAATTGTTCAAATATTATATATAAAACTCACACGTTTACAATTTCATTATTTGAAATTCAATACAATAATAAGAAAAAAATCTAAATCGATTTCTACCAAGACCGAAATTAAAGGAAAACCAGAACTCGATTCAAATAAACGCATTATTGTTCCTTCCGGGAGGCTCCTTGAAATATCTGCCGAAATATTGCAATATCTCCAACAAAAGAATCAATCTCTCATAGAATTCCCACATTGAAATCAATGAGATTCCTTCAATTGCCGTGCAATGACAACGTAACGTATTGTATTAGCAAAGTTTTGTTATCCAATGGAGAATCGAACCGGTCACAGCTGAACGGATAATATAGTAGTGATGAATTAATGGACTATCTATATAATCTAATTTTAACCATTTAAAAAAAATCTTAGTAAAAGCTCTTTAACTCTAATTATTATTTATTACAAAAAAATATTAAAATCTTGTTTACCAAAAATTAGTTTCTGAAATAATATCGATAAACTTATCTTTGGGCCTTTTGGGCTCCCCTTCGGGTTCACTTAGTGTTACTTACTACTCATTACGGTAATGCAATGGGGTTAAACGTTATCCTGCAATTATAAATATGAGACTATGTGTATTATAGTAACATTTCGGGTTTAAAAATGAAAACTAGGAATATTGTTGATCGCAGTCTTTTTTTAGGGCTGGCTTAGCTCGTTACGCGGGATTACTACAGTGTAGATAAGTCACGCATCTTATGACAAATAGAATTTGCGCAACATTTTACGAATAAATTTAGGTAATCAAAAATGTCGCGCTGAAATTAGGGAACAAATATCCTTATACAAGGGCGGCTTATTTGTTAAATAGTGGGATGCATGATATACTGAAGCTTCGACAATTATAATTCACTGTAATGTGACCTGATACTAAAGCAAACAAAGCATATTTAAATGTAAATAATAACGACAATAACAATATTAATAACAATTGTAAATAGCTTTAATTCAATTCACAATTGAATATTCCTATACGTTTAAATTAATTTCAAATAATTATAAAATGATGTGTTTTTAAAATGATGAAAGTTTCAGCTCTATTTTATAGATATTTTTCTTTTTCTATCAGACCTTCATTTTATGATTTGCTTTGAAAGAAATACGAAGGGAAGATTTATTATTGGAGAATACATATTTTTTATCAATTAACTATAATCGTTGCATGAAAGGAAACGTAAGAAGTGAATCAACTACAACTTTTCTGTCATACCAATTCAAAATCAATATGCAGTTGAACTTTAGTAGTTATAAAATCATAGAAATCTTGTAGGAAAGTGTGAGGAAAGTTAAGGCGAGATTGGATTCAATGCAATACTTTGTAATTGCCGATATAACAGTGACGCGCTTAGAGATTAAGAGTAATATAGAATTTTTAAACTGAGGATACGCTTAGATGATTAGTTATAATTTTAGTTAGTGTTTCATATAATGAACCCAATTGATTCCAAACTTGATAATAAAGCTTGTCTTTTGACGAGGAGTCTTTAAAATTTAACTGCAGGATTGTGAAATTTATGTTTTTATAGTAAAATATTGAGTTTCAAATTAGTATTTTTAATTCTCTCGCTTTCAAGGTAACTGTACAACTAAAACTTTATAATCTATTTTTCATTACAACCCTGATAAGCCTCCCTTCAAATAGATTGCTTTTCCCGTGTTAACTGAAAAAAATCAATGTCTTACAACAATTAGTGGTGTAGATACGCCATATTGGATATCATAGACGATCGCCGCTGACGCAGATTGATGAATGGCTGGCGATTCTCCGTCCGTCGTTTCACGGTTTTACGTAAAACGATGCCATCCCTCATCCCCAGTCCACCTCGGTCTACCCCTCAAACCCCTGATATCCTCTCTTTCTATATACAGCACCGAAACGCCTGACAAAACCTACACCCGCACCCGAAAACTCATAAATACGGCTAAAACCATGACACAGCCATTTTTACCATCCTTCTACAAAATCCCTCAAAATATTATCTACTAACAAATTCCGGAAATTATTTTTATGCATACCTACTAAAATGAGAATATACATATTCACAATTCAAAGCATTTAAAAAATACAAAGAAATATCACACACAGTTTATATAGCGTTATTTACTGGTTTATAATTTATATGATGTATGTTATTATGTCAGCGGACTATATATACGAGGGTAGATTGAAAAGTTTCCGGAATGTGCCTGACTTCGCAAAAAGTGCCTGACTTGCTTTACAAGATTGCCTAGTAACCAAAAACTGAACGACGAACCTGTCTGAAAATTTGACAGCTTTCCTAAAATGGGTTGGCCTAAAAAATTTCCTAAAATAGCAAGTCAGGCACATTGCGAAATCAGACACATTCCGGAAACTTTTCAATCTACCCTCGTAGGGATGTAGGAAAAATATATTTGGTATATCGTCAATAACTATTGAAAATAAAATATTTTTTTATAAAACAATGTCCTGCGTAGCTATGAATTATATATAAAACAGAAGTAATAACTACTAACTAGACATTTACCTTTACAGAAATATGTATCGAGAAATTATTATTAATTGCTGAAATTTCCAACTAAAATTGCTCTTTCTAACAAATGTTACTAAATAAAATATTTATTTTAAAAAACAACACAAAACACTATTCTCCTGGAAGAATATTAACTTTTTCGCTTCAATTAATTAAACCAGTTTTTTATAACACAGTTTTCTCGAATTTCTCCATTTATCCGTAAAATATTATTATTTTTCATTACTACTGCAAAATTCTGCAAAGGGGTATGATTCTCCTAATATATGCACTGAGATTATTGTCTCTAACACATGTTATTGCATTTAATATTAAATATGTTTGTAGAGAGAAATTGTAATAATTTGGAATTATACATATTAGGTTATATGTTCAAATATTTATCATTTGTGAATCTAAAAATATTGTAATTGTGCAAATTTTAAGAAGTTATTAATTTATTTGGAAACTTTACATAAGAAACGACGACAAAATATGCTTTCGTAACCGGATATTAATTAGATTCAAAACTAAATGATGTTAAGAAAACATTTAATTAGTGTATTTCAATCATCTATCATAATGAGATAACAAACATAATTTAACACTTATGTCAATACCCGGGTACCCTTTTACATGTTCTTACTTACATATCGTTTTTATTTAATGAAAAATCATCAAATCCTTTCAGATCCTCGTTATTTGAGTCTCTTGACATCGATTCATATACATAAATAATAAAATGTGCTAAAAAATATATAAACTTTTTGGACTTAAAGTCAAATACCCCGTTGTTCAATACCCGGGGTACCCGAGTACCCATTTATAAATAAATAATTAAACTTATTTCTAGGGATAAAATATATTACTTTATATATAAATAGACGGATTTATTTAACTTTTAATACAATATATTATAAAACTTATTATAAATTATACATAAAATATTTTTATATTCAATTTATTATTGGCAACATGCGTTACATTTTACAATTGCTTTTGAATGTTCATCGCAAACTGGTTTGTTACATTCTTTACACGATTTTCGCGGAATTTGTTTCCGTTTTTTGTAGACATCCTGGTAACAAATATGACATGATCGTACAACATTATATCCACACCAATTTTTGGTTTATTATAATACTGAACAATTTCTGGTTTCTTTTATTGTCTTCGCTGCAAATCTGAGTGCATCGTAGATAGAAGTATAACAACTTTCTTTTTTTTATGAACATAAGAGCATAGAGAACTTTTTCATGAAACCCAAATAGAGAAATAAAATATCCAAAATATCCAAATAAAGATAATTCTTCACGATCTTTAGATGCTAGCATATCTAGTAGAATGTATTTTTTTTTCAATGTTCCCACAATTGTTAGGTTCCATACAATAAATGCTTTGCTAGAGGTAAAGTAGTAAAAAAAATATCCATTGTAATTTATATTTCTTTCGAATCCTTTACATTTGACCTTTCAATGGATATGAATTTTTGACGTCGCTTATCCACCATATTTTGATCCCATACTTTGCCTACCCGGCGGTTTTATTTATTGAAATAGGGTTTTTCGGGTAGTGGAATTTACCACCAATTACCAATTTATTTATTTAGTGGAATTACTCTATGGGTAATCCCGAGTTAAAGCCCGAGTAAAGTGAAAGTCTCCGGGTATTAAAATTATTTTATTGAATTAAAAACCCATGCGAGTACACGGGTACCCGGGTATTAAACAACATAGTAAAGATTGGGTATTGACATAAGTGTTAAACAATATTTTTCGAGAGCTATCTCGACAATTGATATCCTACTCCGATACTGAGAAAGGAGATGTTTGATCTGTCGTTTATCTTTATAGAGTACCTAATTTAACTTTAACTTAAATCTGCTAGTAATAATACTCGAGAAAGCCATTTGACCAAAATTAATCTTACGTGTGAACGAACAAATTTCCCCATGAAAATCGGCGGCGGTCGTAAACGAGCCCTGTTTTACGAAGCATTAAAGATGGGAACAAAGTCGTAACCCCTTTCTAACAAGGCCATGAGATACGTGAGACCACACACCAATCTTTTTACAAACAAACGTTTCAATACCTACATAATATCTTTTTCATTAATAATCTGCTTGTTTGCAAGGAAAATGTTTCAATAACTGTTATTTGGAAAAGGTTTTGTGTGTGTCCTTAAAACTATTATCCATAATATAACACAACTAAGGCCAAAACGAAGGGTTCTCATGTTATGTATAAATTCAACAATTAACTTTACAAAACAACCCCATACAACTATAAAGTAATAAAGAGCAGCCCTCCGTACATACAATAGTATTTATTGGTGAGCGACAGCGCTGAATACGGTTGACGTTCATATAGTCGTGACAAAATTATAATCCGTATTTTATTATCTCTGTACCTATTATCACAGGAACCTACTTTGCATATTTAAAGATCAACAAATCAGTATAGGTACTATGATAAAACGAGTATACATATTAACTATTATGTTTCAAAGCTTTATTTTGTACCTTCTAAACACACGAATTTGAAACCATAAATTATTATAATTACAAACAACATCTTCAAACTAATTTCTAGCTTTAAGTTCAAGCACCTAATAAAGAAGTTGCTATAAGTTCATCGTTTCAAACAAACATTATTTTTATTCATTTATTATTTTCCCTGGAGAAATATTTGTGTTGCCTAATCACAATTATTAACAAGGATTTTTAAAATTCAAAAAGTCTACTCAAAATGTTATTACAAGTACACACTAAACTAATACTTACCTGTAATATTTATTTTTCTATCTGTAATATTCTAGCCCAAATGCTTGTTTGATATCCCAGAGACGAGATTTTACAACTATTAATAAGTATCAAATCGAAATTATAAACAAATATCGTTCTCAAGAATGCAGAAAAAAATGTTATCCGCCAATGAAAATTTGAGGTCTAGCATATTAATAATAATGTATTGTTTTACAAGCTCGTAATACCCTTCTCAAATCTTACAAAATATGTTAAAAATCAATAAAAAAAGTTGTATTTTTAGATTTCTATATAATATGATTACAAATTAATAATAAGTTTTAGATATGTTACTAAATGAATTATTTTTCTAATTATATTAACTACACCAGTGCTGCCCAACTCGTAAAATAGGGTGATCGTTAGGGATCGATAGGGATCGAAAATGTAGATTCATCAAGATACTAGATTATATTTTTTAAATTAGAGATTATATTATACAGAAATTTTTTACTGAACTAAGGAATTTGAGTCTCGATAAAAAACATATTTATTGAAAATATTTATTTAAGGCTATCTATCAAGTTAGTTGAGTTTAGATTATTTAACACAGCATTGAGAATTAATAATTTTAATGCTTTAATCTTTAATAGCTTAATCTTCGAAAACTTAAATCTTCGAAAATTTAAAACTCTTAGTATTTCGATACATTAAATTGTCACTGTAAAAATCCGCGTTCTATTACAAAATCTATTCGAATCAGTATTAAAATTATTTTTAAAAAATGTGAGTAAATAAATAATAATTATTTAAGTTATCTATCGTCCTACTTTGCCCATATACACGAGCATTTTCGATTAACCTGCTATCTTACTATTAGATTTTAAGACTCCCATAGGACCTTCGAAGATAAAATATAAAAGCTTTCAGAAATGCATGGTAAAAACTTTGGGTGAATCGACTGAATTCTGCCCCTGTAAATGGGAAGGCTAAATTACATAAGATTGGGTTAATGTTTTCAATAAAAGAAGAAACATTCCATAAATCTTGGAGGACAGAAGCTCATTAAGAGTTTAAATAATGTTATGGGATATTAAAATGTTGTTTCTGCAGAAATAATGAAGTGAAATAGTCTAGGGATTTCTGTCACCAAATCGTGTAATAACTACAATTTTAAATAAATTAGAGACATAAATAAATTAATTCTTAATTAATTTCTGAATTCTCCATCTATTACATTTAGGGTAATATGAGCACTATTTTTTTTGGAATACAGAAAGTCCACATTTTTTTAAGCGCTTTTGCCAATATTGTTTCGTCTTAAAATCATAATTTGTTTTTGCAAAAATTTGGGAACATTTTTATATCTCCTCTGGAAACCATGATAAACACCCAGAAAAAAGTTTATTTTTCAATTTCTATTTTCGGTACAGAAAACTACAATGCGCCATATATCCCGGGACACTTTCAAATTCGGGACAGCTCCGTCTAAATCGGATAGCATGCTCAACTTCATTTTGGGAAAACTGCATCTCCTCTACCATATTTTCCATGATTTATTGGGATCGATTTTACAACTCTTATATAAGACACCCCAACTGTTTTGACCACATTTTTTGCGAAAAACTGTTTCTAAACAAGAATCTAAATTTTATATATAGTAGAAAAATGCCTTTTAAATGAAATATATTTAAAATTTGTATATTAAAGATTTAAGTTTCAAATTTATTGTAGAAAGTACAACATATATTTCAACAACACTGTGCCTTCTTCGGGTAATGATATTCATATTCAATTTGTCAAAAAAACAAAAATAATATAGATATTATGATACAAGTGTGTAAAGAAGGGCTATTGTGGAGTTTAAGTTTAAAGCACGAGCTGAAGGTGCCGATAGATCCTTTCACAAACGCTTACATCATAAATCATACATTATTTGAGGCATTGAGCGCAAAAGCGGACTAACCCCAATACATATAAAACTGAGTTATTGGGCATGCAAAATAATTAGATAATTAAGCATGTTTTTTTATTTATTGTAGTTCACTTTTGAATTGGATTGTTTTAAATTTTTTTGGGATAGTCCGTTAACAAATTCATTTAAATGCTAGAGTACGACTTATTAAAACCAAAACTTATTACAAAACTTTATTACACATCTTCTTCACTACAAAAATCAAGTACAGGTACCTCATTTACATCATTGTTGGTGGTTGCATGATAAATAGGTGGAATATATTCCAACAATCTAAGGTCTTTCTTTTTATTTTTATATTTTTTTATAGATTTATACAGCGCCAATTGGGATAAAGTACATATAGTACGGGATAAAGTACATATTTTCGTATCAGTTTGGAGTGTCTTTTGCCGATATCAACTTTATTAAACAGTACCTCAATATTGTTTGAACATTTGAAATAGATTTTAAACGGCTCTTGTCTCACAAAACGCAACCATTGAATCTTTAACCACTCCACTTTTGATTGGTCCTCAGCACATTTTCGATTTGTTATATTCCTCTCAAGCAAATCTAGTGTTTAGTCTTTTGGAATACTTATTTTACGAATATGTTCGAGATTTATTAACAACTTTGATCATTGTAAATAAAAATGATGACCGTAAGTCATAATTTCCTAGCTTATAAAACTCGTTAAATATTTGAAATTGTCGCTCTTTATCATCTTCGAATAACACTTGTTACTGCAACGGTATGCACCTGTTTTTGGTTGTTTTTAGGTACAAGATTATCCTTCGAATTAACATATTCTTCACCATGTTCATGCTTTTGTTTTCTCTGATTCCGCATCCAAACCTGTTCGTTCCTTACACGTTTTTTCCTTTGCTTCGCATACCACTACTTTCATCTACTTTCAATGAATCAGTAACCGGTATACTTGCAGAAGACCGGCTATTCTCATCAGATGGCATGTATTCTGAGTTTGATTCTCGAAAATTATCTGGCTCCTCACCAGATTGAATTTTAATACAAAAGTATTACCCTGCATTTCCTCTCCCACGGTTATTGATTGTGTTGTCATAACTCATGCACAATATTTGTGTATAATACAAAAATAGTGTCTTAATAAACCTACAAAACTTCTACTTATTTTCACATTGGCAAACACATCTTTTTAACTACACATTCCATCATATATTTGTATCTAGACTGAGCAAAAACGAACCAACCAACTTTAGTCTACTATTGCAGACAGACTGCTTAGTATTGTAATTGTTGCGCGTGCGCCATCCCCTAAATGCATCATGTAGGGTTGGAACCCAAAGTTTACTTAAGTTTCTTCGAGAAACTATTTGATTTATTCATTCATTCACATTTTGGTCATATTAAGTAAAACATACAGTCCACTAATTATTAAAGGTTATGTAACATTGCATTTTTTAGTATACTAAAGATTCTAATATTAATCAACTATTTTAAATTTATTATTGACCCATCATTTGGTCCATTCGAACCGGATTGCAGTGAAATTATTATAAAAGGTATTAAAATTAAGTATTCATTGGTCCATACAAACCGCATTGTAGTGCAATTATTATTATTATTATTAACAATTCAGTATTCATTGGTCCATACAAACCTCATTGTAGTGAAATTATTATTATTATTATTAACACTTAAGTATTCATTGGTCCATACAAACCGCATTGTAGAGCAATTATTATTAAAATTAAGTATTCATTGGTCCATACCAACCGTATCGTAACAATTGTGCAACGATTAATATTAGATTTATTAAATTAAAAAATTATTGAACGTGAGTGCAAGCGAGAAAGAAGATAGAAGAAAAGAAATCCACGAAGAAACGTGCCACATCTGTAAGCCCGAACTACGTAATCCGATATTCAAGGTTACACCCTATTTGTTTGGGACAAGTGGTTAAGCAAGTAAGTTTTCCTTTTTCTAATCCCAAATACCTGATTGTACAAATGCTGTTTCGTAGTTTCCATTATTCATTTTTTTTAACATGGCAACTAACTAGTTGCAACAATTTTTTTATTAAAAGAAAGCAAATTAAAGCAGAACTCACAAGGTTTCAAAATTACTTATTAAATTTTGAAAATTCAGATAATATTACTGAACCTAAGATTAGACTTAAAAGAGTTGAACACACCGTTTTTTCTGAATTTAATGAAAATCAAATAGATATTGAAATTCTTGATCAAGAAACAGATTATTCTATTGATAGAAGAGCATTCGAAAATATGTATTTTCATTGCGTATCATTGGCACAAAATATTATTTAAAAGGATTCACAATCGAATTCTGATAATTTACAAGCAAATTCATTCCAATCAGCGAATATAGATCGCCTAAGGAAATTGCAGAAAAATTTAGTTAAAAGCAATCAACTTCCAATAATAGCTTCAGATAAAGTATCAGAATCAATTGTTTTAGCCAAGAAAAGAATAGGGTTGAAATGATATAATGTTGAAATCTAGTATTGATAGAAATAATGAACAGGAAAGTGTTCAACTTGGTAGTATTATCGATGATAAAACGGTTATAAGTAAATTAAAGTCAACTAACAATTGGGAGAAAGAAAAGAGTTGTTCGAATGAAAAGTCTGGGAACAAAGTTGAAACTGCTGTTTGTAAAATGGAAAAGTCTGGTATTCAAAGTGGCAGTGGAGACAATATAATTCAAGATTTGGATGTTGATATTGATGGTAGAGTAAAAGTGCCATCTAGTATTAAAACAAACGATAATTTTAACTTTGTTGGTGTTGTCAAAAATCTTGAAGAAAAATCGAAGAAGCAAAAGAGTTTGACATTATTTGATGAGATCACAGGACATAAAATCGATGAGAAGCTTCAAAAGTTGTTTAAAGGTCAAACAAGGTTGACTATGAAGTTAGAATGTACACAAGTTGAAGAAATTGATAAAGTTTTGATAAATTGTAAAAAAGAAATAGATACAAGAAAAACTTAAAACAGATAGTGTAGAAGCAAATGATTTGGGGAAAGAATTGGGACTTAACTTATAAGAGTGATGGTGGAGGAAAGCTAGTAATATCAAATCTTATATCAGGTGCTCAAACAACAGAAGATGCAGTTCAATTAAAAAATAATATTAGCGAGATATTAGAAGGAGCGGGATTTGAATTAAGACAATGGCCCTCCAATAACAAACTTATTTTTAATGATTTTGATATTAAACTCGACTATTATATAACTGATGATGAGAACTCAAAGACATTAGGTTTGATATGGGATTCTAACTCGGAAACATTAAAATTTACATTACAGTTTATTAGTAGTGATCAGATGGTTACAAAACGCTCAATATTGTCTTAAGTGGCAAAAATATTTGACCGGTTAGGTTTAATAGAGACAGTACTTATTAAAATTAAACTTATTTTACAACGTCTTTGGAAGGTAGGCGACGCCTCTGAGTCTGCGTATGGATGTTGCGTTTATATTCGCAGTAAAGACAGTTCTGGTAATGTTATCAGCAGATAAGGTTGGAATTGTGCGGTGCAGTTTTGTTACAAAATTTTATGAACACGGTTTTGCAATCATTTAAAGAAAACTTTGTAAAAATTTATTACTGGTGTGACTCAACAATTGTCTTAGGGTGGTTACATTTAGAGCCACAAAATTTGCAAATATTTGTAGCGAATAGAGTTACACAAATACATGGGTTAAGCGATACGTCAAATTGGCATCACGTCCGTTCAGTTGACAATCCAGCGGATATAATTTCGCGTGGTCTAAGTCCTGAAGAGCTGATGAACAATAATTTATGGTGGAAGGGCCCGAATTGGCTTCTGACAAACTCCTACTATTTAAGTAGTGTAGAAGATATTTATATTATAAGTTGTTTACCAGAAACACGCAAGTCGTGCATGATAAGTGTAAGTAATAATGATTGTCTCGATTTAGAGACCAAATATTCCAGTTTTGTAAAATTACAAGGATTTTTCGCGTATATGTTAAGGTTTTTAGAAAACGTTGGTAGAGATAGGTTAAGTAAATGTGCAGGCGAATTAACGTTAGTTGAATTAAATAATTCTACAAGAAAGTTGATTTCATTGATTCAACAGAAATACTTTCAAAGGGAGATATTGATGTTGAAGGCTTCCAAACCTATAATGCCGAGTAGTAAAATTATTTATTTAAATCCATTTCTGGACAAACATGGTATTATGCGAATAATGCGAATAGGTGGTAGATTAGTAAAATCATTATTAAATTTAGACCAAAAATACCCTATTATTTTACCGTCAGGGAGTCAGTTCACCCGACTTATTGTAGAGCAAGAGCATAAGAAAAATGTACATATTGGCGTAGAAGGCACATTAGCAGCCATTCATAGAAAATTTTGGCCAATTCATGGTCGAAGTACCGTCAAGAGGGTGATTCGTGAATGTTTAAAATGTGCTAGATTTATATTAAATTCGTATTCACCTTTAATAGGAGATTTCTCCACATCGTCATTTTTAAATGCCTTTAAAGGATTCTGCGGTAGAAGACGAATTTGTAAATTGTTGTATTCCGATAACGGCACTAATTTTGTTGGTGCTAATAATGAATTAAAGCTGATTATTAGGTTGTTATCTGACACTATATTTTGTAATTATTTTAAGTCGAATTCCATTAATTGGAAGTTTATACCTTCGAGGTCCCCTCATTTTGTTTGGCTTTATGAGGCTGCAGTAAAGTCAGCAAAAAACATTTTGAAAAAGGTAATTGGAAATGCTTTTCTTGCATATGAACAATTAACAACAGTATTTGTGCAAATAGAGTCAATCCTCAATTCCAGACTTATTACTCCCATTTCCAATGACTCTAATGATTTACTTGCGTCGAAACCCCGACATTTCCTTATTGGTGATAAACCAGATGATTCAACATTTCTGAAAGAGATGGTCGACGGAATACATCAACACATTGCAGCAAAGAAGAAATTGGCGTAAGTCGAGACCCAATATTGATGTTAATACTTTAGTGTTATTAAGGAAGGCAGATACACCACCGCTATTGTGGCCTTTAGGCAGAATTGTGAAATTGCATCCTGGTAATGACAATGTAGTGCGAGTGGTAACTGTAAAAACGGCATCTGGACTCTTTAAGAAGTCCGTAGTAAATTTTTTTATATTACCAGTAATTTAGTGTATATATTAGTTATTTCATTATTTTTAAGCATTTATTTTCTTGTATATTTATTATTGTTAGTCTAAGACATTGTATATTTTAGTTGTTCATGTAATCTTTATATCTTTATATGTGTATGTTTAGTATTGTAATTGTTGCGCGTGCGCCACCCCCTAAATGCATCATGTAGGGGTGGAACCCAAAGTTTGCTTAAGTTTCTTCGAGAAACTATTTTATTTATTCATTCATTCACATTTTGGTCATATTAAGTAAAACATAGAGTCCACTAATTATTAAAGGTTATGTAACATTGCATTTTTATTATATTAAAGATTCTAATATTAATCAACTATTTTAAATTTATTTTAAATTTGACCCATCACAGACAATATAAAAAACATTTAATGCAACAAATCTTTTTTTTGCGCCATCTAATTTTGATTAGGAAAATGTGGGTTAATTCACTTTTGCTCGATTCATAAAGTAAAATATAGTGCATTAACACTTTCGCTGCGGACGAAAATAAGTAGGCGTTCGCCGGGAGCTGAAATTAAGATATTTTTTTAAATGAAATTTTCAGTCCGTAAAATAAAAACCTGTTTTTTTTTCAAAACAAAAACAATAATTCATGATGTTCAACCTAACAAAAGTAAAAAAAAATAAAACCAGAAAAAATAATAAAAAATGTATATTTTGAAAAACATATATACATGTATATTTTGAAAAACATATATTTGGGGTACGTATAACTTATTTTATGTATAATATGATTGTACAATAAAAAAATGAAACAGTAATTCATGATTTTCAACGTAACAAAAGTAAAAAAAACAGAAAAAAACATAAAAAATGTATATTTTGAAAAACATATAGTTGGGGTAAACATAACTTATTTTATGTACAATTGATTGATTGCAGAACAAAAAAAATAAACCTGATAAATAATAAAAACAACCATATATTTGCGATATATATTATTTTTTATGATAATTTTTGAAACACTCTCCCAAACATAGGCCCGGCATATCTTTACATGTTTCACAATGGTAAATGGTGTCCTTCCTTTTTTTTTGTTGGGCACATACTCGGCATCTTTTTCTTTGCGTTTTCCCTTTATCGTTCGTTGCGTCGATTTTTGTCGGCAAATGTTGTGTTCTTTTGTTCGTACCACGCAAATCTTTCTTCTCAGGAAGTATCTTTTCTAAAATGTTTTGCCGATATTTATATAGTGACAATTTCCTGCCACTATATTTATTATACAGCAGGTAAGAATTTTGAAACAAAAGGTGTAAAATATGTACACCCAGCTTCTTGTACCACCGTACAGTCTTACGTTGAGACGGGTAGTAGGACATCAGTTGATCTTGGCGATCAATGCCACTCATAAACTCATTATATTTTATAATCGGTAAAGGCTTTTCTTTTTCTTGACCTCTTCTATTTGCAACATTTTGCATAGAATTTTGGAATTCCGTTGATATATACGTGACATCCCTTTTATCCTTCCACTTCCCAATCATGACGTCTCTCTTATATTTAGCAATGCTTTGCCCTTTTTTTAATTTTGAAGTAATTACCTCTGCAGGTAGTCCCTTTCTACTCACACGTAAGGTTCCCGTAGAAAAAGTTCTTTGCTCGAGTAATAAAAATGCAAGTTCAATGGAGTTGTAAAAACTGTCCATATAAACCGAATGCCCTTGACCAAGTTTACCTGCCAACAGCTCTAAAACGACCTTTTGAGCATGGCCTTTGCCTCCCGTTATATCGTGCCGACCGGTATATACCATAAACTTTAGTACCAAACCATCTGGCTCTGTAAGCATATACAGTTTGATGCCATATTTATGCCTTTTGTTTTGAACATACTGACGAAAAACGAGTCTTCCCTTCCATAACACCATAGACTCGTCAAGTGAAAGGTTTTTATCTGGACAATAAAGATTATTCATCTTCTCGTTGAAATACGTTAGAATTGGTCTAATTTTATAAAGACGGTCTTGTGGTTCAGGTTCCCCAATTTCTGGGTTTCTGGCAAAATGCAGGCAACGCATTATTAGCAAATACCGATCTCGGCCCATATAGTTCGAAAAGCACGATAAATTATAAAGCCAATGCTTTTTCCAATAATCTTGGACTCGATTTAATTTGATGGTCCCCATGTGGAATGTCAAACCAATAAATACCAACAGCTCCTCCTTGGATAAAGGCTTCCAGTGGGATATCCTACTTCTTGGTGTTAGATTTCTAGTCAAAAAATAATCTTCCGCATACTGATTGGTTTCGGCGACAATTTGATTTAGTAAATTATCGTCGAGTAATAGGCGAAAATAATCATATGGTTCTTCGTTTTCTGGTCTCAATAATAATTTACTTTCGTTCAAGAATAGAATTTCTGTCATGCCGTTACATTCATTCTGCCATGTATCGTCTTGCACGTTTTCTTCTGCAGATTCTTCATTTTCTTCATTCTCGGACTCCGTTTCTTCTTCCGATGTTGGACCGTAATCTTCACTATCGGATTCAGATAAAAAACTTTCCATTTCTTCGTCTGTAGACCCATTAGAGTCGGTAAAAGAAACTGCTCTACGGCGTTTGATGCCTGAAGGTCCCGGTTGGTTGTTATCCATTTTATAAGGGTCAACACAGAACGAAAGTTTGTCAAAAGTCGCCAACCACTACACTAAACACAAAAGAGCAGCCCTTCACGAATGCTTGCACTGTACTGACTGTCTAAATACGGCTAAATAAGCCGGTTGTTTGTTATCCGTTTTATAAGGGTAAACACAGAACGAAAGTTTGTCAAAAGTCGCTAACCACTACACTAAACACAAAAAACCGCCCTTCACGAATGCTTGCACCGTACTGAATGTCTAAATAGGGCCAAATATGACTAAATAAGCAGAGGAAGCGCATGTGCGTCATTCGCACATGGGAGGAGCTCAGTTGGACGCGCATGAGCGTCGTTCGCACCGAAAATGAAACTAAATAAGCAGAGGACGCGCATGAGCGTCATTCGCACATGGCAAGGGCTCAGTTGGACGCGCATGCGCGTCGTACGTAGCGAGAGTGTTAATGCGAAAAAACGCAAAATAAGAAAAATTGTGGCTTAGTCCGCTTTTGCGCTCAATGCCTCATTTTGTCTACGAGGCATGTTATAATACAGTTGAATCTACAAAAAGATAATTATTTTTTACCGATAATATTGAAAAATTGTAATTTTGACAGACAAAATACTTCAAATCACAGACACAATGAGGTTACATTTTTTTACAATAAATAAATAAGCAACATCGAGGAACCAAACGAACCTTCACACAAAACCAGCTAATCCAAATCGAAGAGAGCTTTGCTAAGAATAAATCCAGAGATTTCCTTGGAACCTTCAAGCTCAGACACTCAGAAAATACGCTCCGCTAAGCCTTCACTTCAGAGACTCACAAAGAAAACTGGCTTTAAACGACAACGACAACTGCCACCTTTTAGCTCAGTACTTTAAATATCTACTTAACTGTGATCCACCCAGCGAAGACTTCGACTATAAACAAACCGCAACAAACCCGGACTCACTGTCCCCTTCCTTGGAAGAAGTTGGCCTGATCATTCAACTTTTTAAGAATATTAAGGCAGCTGGAGAGGACTCTTTCGTTGCTGAACTGTGGAAAGGTTCTGGAAGCAATGCCGTGCGCAAGCTAAGCGAGATCATGCAGGACATCTGGGAAATAGAGAAATTACCACCCGATTGGAAATCGGCTCTGATCCATCCGCTTCACAAAATGGGAGATTTTACTGATCTAAACAATTACCGTGGAATTTCTCTCGTCCCGGTAATATATAAGATTCTCTCGAAGCCGTTACAAACAAGGCCACAACATCAGCTGGATAGTCAACTGAAAGACTACCAGGGGGGCTTCAGGAAGACCCGATCTTGTGTTGAACAGATTCTCAATCTTAAAACTGTACTTTCATACTCCAAGATGAGAAACCGCAAGGTGGTTGTCACCTTTGTTGATTTCAGGAAGGCCTACAATTCCATTGATAGAGAAACGCTTAACAAAGTAATACAGGAATTAGGGCTACACAACAAAACCCGCAGACTCATCCTAGAAACCTTGACCTATGCAAAGTCCAAGGATAAATTATGAGGCGAGATCTCAGAAAGCTTCGAAATAAAAACTGGAGTAAGACAAGGAGATGGACTTTCCCCACTTCTCTTCAACTGTGTCCTTGAAAAAGTTATGAGAGAATGGCACAAGGAACTGATCAAGTTGGGTGTTCTTCTTGGGTGAACAATGAACTGGTTGTAGATTGCCCGGCCTTTGCAGATGACATGGCACTGATTGCTGTTTCTCTTGAGATAGCAACAATGCAGGTAAATTGCCTCAGAAAACAGGCTGCCAGAGTGGGTCTTCAAGTGTCTCTGGAGAAAACAGAAGTTTCCACCAACATCAAGGAAGCAAACAGAGAGATTTTACTAGTCTTTATTGTTACTAGAGCAGGGAAACATCAAGATGACTGAGAAATTTAAGAATCTCGGTGAATGAATTGAACCCTACTTATCAGAAAGTGCATCATTATCCATGAGAGTCAACAAGTTAAACTAGCCTACCGATTGACTCAGAACGCCTAAAACAAGAAATGCCTGTCACGCAACCTGAAACTATACACATTAGCCTTACGACCAGAAGCTCTGCATGCCTTGGAATGTCTTTCCTTGAATCGAAGAGATATGGTAGAGAAATTGGAAATCAGAGAGAGGAGAATCCTCAGAAAGATCCTAGGCCCGCTAAAGGAATATGGGGAATTCCGAAGGCGACATAACTATGAGCTATATGAACATATTGAGAGGCTCACTGACTGTGCAAGGAAAAGAAGGGTAGCTTTCTATGGCCACGTTTCAAGATTGCCTCCTAACCGACCAACCAACCGTCTGTTCTCCTTCTGGCAAAACAAGAAGGTTCGTACCACTTAGTTGACAGAAACCGAGAAGGATATTAAAGAACTGGAAATAACAGAACTCCAAAACAGACGCATCCTAAAAGAATTTCGTAGGAAAAAGCCCGAAGGAAAGGTACCCCCTAGACAGAAGAGAGAAAGGAGTTACACCGGCAGAAGATGCGACAATACTGGGCAAAGATCAAAGCCCAACAGTTGAACAAGCGTGGTCCAAAGTAGGCCTATTCGAAAGCAGAAGAAGAAGAAATAAACAACATCAAACAAAACATACTACATACAGATTATTACAAATATTAAAGGGCATGTTTGTCTCTAATAGATCATCCAGAATAATGTCTATTGTGTTACATTTATTAACTTTCTAACAAATTTAGCTTTTTTCTTTTCCTCGTATGTAGATTTTTTACATTCATCACATGTTAACTTATAAACCCCCTAGTACAACTTATTGTCTGTTTTGTTCTTATTGTTGTTTTTAATGTAATTTTGTATATAGTTGTTTGTTTTAAAAGCAATAGATGGTACGTTGATTTATTAATGTATTTAATATTAATGTATTACTGATGTATTAATCTATTTTTTCTAAAATTTTGCCAATTTTGACAAATGTTTTATATTCTATTTTACGGTAAATAAAATATCAAAAATTAAAATAAGATCATTTTAGACTTTGGAAATTTAGTTAAAATTTCTATTTCTTGCTATTATTTTCCAAATAAAAATTGTCTTTACTTACTGGGGTATTGATAAGTTAATGAGTATTAGACATTTATTCCGATTATATTATTATACTCTATGTTTCATTAGATTCATGAATCATGATTTTTTTTAATGAATTTTCTGACGTGTCAAACGATTTTGTACTTACATCATTTTACTGTTTGGCTATCGTCCATGCACTTCATTTTCATTTATTGGTATCAACTTGTTGATAAACAAGTATTTTGTTTACATTTCAACAGTAAGTTCAATTGGAAGATACGTCTCCTCACATGAGCAGTAAAATATATTATTTACAACACGGGCGGTATTGTCAATTGCCCTCTCAAGCCTCACCACTTCGTTCGTGCGCCCAATTTCGCTCTCGTGACCAATTGACAACTTACCGCCCTAGTTGCAAAATATACTCAACTATGTGTATGTTATGTTCAACATAATTTTGTTTTTTTTTTTTCAATTGACTTGCGATTTCACAATGTGCGTCTTTCAAAATACCAACAAATACAGTTTCGTAATTTTTATAATTATCAAAATTTTTAGAATCCAAACTTCGTACTGTTGGGAATAGAAGTGGCAACGTGGCTTGTGTGAGTGCGCATGTGTAACAAGACACTCTCCTCTGCAACAAGACGAAAGCATGTAACGAAGTTTTGAGTAAAACAATATATTATTTGTGTAAAGTGTTAAACCCTCATTGAACCCACCCTAAAATCCCTAAGAGGTTATGGGCCCAGGGGAGAGACAAAAAGTTTTTTGAAAAATCGCTTTATTTGATAAAATAAGGGTAAATTTAAAAAAGTGCAAAAAACGTGTTTAGCAGAACAAAGAAAAATGGCGACAGCGACCGGTGAAGGGATCGTGGTGTACCCGCAACTGAAAGAGGGAACAAATTTTACACATTGGAAATTCAGAGTATATCTTATACTAGAAGAAAAAGGAGTAAAAGAAGCAATCGAACCTTTACAACCTGGAAAGGAACTGAACAAAGAAAAAGATGCTAAAGCTAGATCAACTATTGTAAAATGTATAACCGACAAATACATCTCATATGTGCAGAAAGCAAGAAATGCTAAAAAAATGTTGACTTGCTTAGAAAACATTTTCGAAAGAAAAAGCGCAGTAAACAAATTACATCTGAAAAGACAACTTTTAACGCTAAAATGCAAAGTAAGTGACAAATTACAAGATCATTTCCTAAAATATGATGCATTAATAAATAGCATAGAATCATCAGGCACTAAAATGGATGAGTCTGATAAAGTGTGTCATCTATTACTAACATTACCATCGTCGTATGATAATGTAGTTACTGCCATAGAAACAATGAGTGCGGAAAAAGACTTGACTGTTGATTTTGTAAAAACGTGTTTGTTAGACGACGAATTAAAGAGAGGTGAAAAGACATCAACAAATAGAAGTGAAGCAGCATTTAGTGCAAGATACGAATGTTTCAAATGTGGGCGTACTGGACATATAGAGTCAGAGTGTTTTAGCAACACAAATAATGGCAAACAGAGAGGAAATTTTCGTGGTCGTGGACGTGCACAATCCAACTTCAGTCGTGGAAGATTCCAGTATAATCGAGGTCGAGGACAGCATAGAGGAAATTCAAATCAAAATCAGACACACATGAGCAAGACAGAAGAAAACTACAATTTCGTAGCAACGACGCAGCTAGAATGTTATCAGGCAACAGTGAACACAGACAATATTGATTGGATAATTGATTCAGGTGCAACAGAACACTTAATACAACAAGAATATGAAAAATACATGACCAATGTTATTGTCATGGAAACGTGTACAAGAATAAAAATCGCAAGCGGCGATGCATTAATTGCAAAGAAACAAGGTAAAATTTGTATGTTATCATGCGGAAGGGAAGTAACTATTGATGCATTAATTGTTCCGGGTTTATTTCATAATATTTTGTCAGTAAAAGGGTTAATAGATAAAGGTATTGAAGTTATATTTAAACCATTAAAGGTAACGTTAATTAAAAATGATGCAGTGTGGCATTGCAAAGAAAGGTGCGGTTTATTTTATTTGAATGGATTACTTAAAGATAATTCTAAGTTTGAAGAAGCAAATGTATGCTCAAACAATAATATATGGCATTTGAGATTGGGTCATTTAAATAAAAAGGGGTTATCAACAATGAAACTACCCATGTCCGACAAAAAATGTAATTCATGCATGAAAAACAAAAGCGTAAGGAAGCCATTTTTTAAACAAGAACTACCAAGAAGCAGACAAATTGGTGAGTTAATACACACAGACATAGCTGGTCCGGTGACACCTATGTCAAATGAAGGTCAAAAATATTTTCAAACTATAACGGACGATTATTCTCATTTTGTAAAACTGTATGTACTTAAAAATAAGAGTGAAGCTGAAAATAACCTTATACATTATATTAAAGAAATTCAAACGCAAAAAGATGTAAATGTAAAAAGGATAAGATGTGACAATGGCGGCGAATTCATTTCAAATTTATTCAGAAAATTTTGTTACGAAAACGGAATTATTATTCAGTATACTAGACCTTATTCACCACAACAAAACGGTGTAGCAGAAAGACTTAATAGAACTTTGTACAATAAAGCTAGAACAATGATAAATGAAACAGGGTTACCAAAATACTTATGGACAGAAGCATTTATGTGCGCAGCTTATCAGTTAAACAGATGTCCATCTGCAGCAATAAATTTTAAAATTCCAGCCGAAATGTATTACGGAAAATTAGATTTAAAAAGGTTAAGAGTATTTGGTTCAAAAGCGTGGGCGGTAATTTTACCACGTAAATTTAAACTTGACGAAAGAAGTATTGAAACTCGAATGGTAGGTTATAGTAGCAATGGGTATCGTTTGTGGAACCCTCAAACAGAAGAGATAATAATCTCCAGAGATGTAGAATTTGATGAAAGTGATTATAAGTTTGTAAACGATAAAAATAGAAATGAGTTATCAGAGCAATTCATATTAAATGAAAGCGATGTATTAAGCGAAAATAATAAGTCAAGTGAGAACGAAGTAAATAACGAAACCGAAAAAAGTAATGAATCAAGTGATAGTGAAGTAGAAAACGAGAATAGTAGTGATGATAGTAGTATTGATGAAAGAAATGTTATTAATGAAGAACGAAAGACTAGAACACGAACAATTAAAGTACCGGAAAGATATAAAAAAGATTTTGAATACGAATTGCATACTGCATATTGTTTATTTTTAAGAAAAGATCCAATAACATATGATGAAGCAATAAACTTAAATGATGGGTGGCAAGAAGCTATAAATAAAGAAATAAATGCTCATACAAATATGAACACATGGACAGTAGTTCCTAAACCAAAAGATAAGAAAATTATAGACTCTAAATGGATTTTTAAAACCAAAGATGACGGTGTAAAGAAAGCGAGAATTGTCGCAAGAGGTTTTCAAGAAAATGTAAATTATAGCGCAAATAACTATGCCCCAGTGGCTAGATTGCAAACAATTAGATTGTTAATTTCTCAGGCTATTCAAAAAGGGTGGCAATTGAAGCAGTTGGATATCCCAACGGCATTTTTGAACAGTAACTTAAAATCTGAAATTTATGTAAATCCACCACAAGGAATAAATATTGAAAGGAATAAAGTTTTTAAAATGAATAAAGGTTTGTACGGACTAAAGGAAAGCCCAAAATGTTGGAACGAAACATTTAATAGTTTTGCAAGTAGTATCAAGTTAAAAAGATCTAAAAATGATTGTTGTTTTTATATTGGCGAGAATGTATGGTTAATTGTGTTTGTAGACGATATACTTATAACTGGAAGTGACGAGAATGTAAAGTTTATTATATCTGAACTAAAGAAAGAATATAATGCCAAAGATTTAGGCAATGTAAAAAACTTCTTAGGTATGGAAATAGAAAGATCAAAAGAAAAATTAAAGTTATCTCAAAGTAAACACATAAGAAAAATGGTTGAAAGATTTAGAATGATAGAGAGTAAAGGAGCAAAGATTCCAATAACAAAAGGTTATCAAATAGATTCAAGCGAAGAGATTGTTAATGTTCCATATAGGGAATTAATCGGAGGATTAATGTATATAAGTACAGGCACTAGGCCAGATATATCCTATGCAACAAGCTATTTGAGTCAATGTCTAGATAAACCAACGCAATCAGCATGGTTAGAAGCAAAAAGAGTGTTAAAATATTTATACACTACTATAGATTTGTCATTAACATATGTAAAGTCAAATCAAATGTCAATTGAAACTTAGATGCAGATTATGCAAACGACAAAAAAAGATAGGAGGAGCATAAGTGGATCAGTAACAATGTATTGTAAAAATGCTATATCATGGTTATCCAGAAAACAAGGATGTGTTTCTTTATCAACTGCAGAAGCAGAATATATAGCTGCCACTGTCAGCGCATGTGAACAAATAAATATTAAACGATTAAGCGAAGATTTGAACGAAAATGTAAAAACTGTATTGTATGTAGATAATAAGGGTGCGATTGATATGGCGAATAGTTACGAAAATAGTAAACGATCAAAGCACATTGATATTAGATATCACTTTATTAAAGACAAAGTAAACTCAAAGGAGATAGATATAAAATATGTAAGTTCTACTGAGAACCTGGCGGATATGTTTACTAAAGCACTAAGTTATGAACAATTCAGTTACTACAGAAATATCCTAAATATTTGTTAAAAAAAAAAAAAAAAAAAAAAGTTTTATTTGTATTATGAACTAGATTGTAAGAGAAACGATTTTTATGTTTTGTAATGTTAAAAAAGGGTTAATATGTAAAAATCGAGGAGGAGTGTTGGGAATAGAAGTGGCAACGTGGCTTGTGTGAGTGCGCATGTGTAACAAGACACTCTCCTCTGCAACAAGACGAAAGCATGTAACGAAGTTTTGAGTAAAACAATATATTATTTGTGTAAAGTGTTAAACCCTCATTGAACCCACCCTAAAATCCCTAAGACGTACTTTTTGTACTGAAATATCGGTGCTTTTGTTACACTTCATAGACTTAATAGAAAAGGTCGTACTGTAGTTGTCTGCCTTCCCAGTTAACAATTATTGTATGGAAGGTTGAATTTTGTTGAAGGTTAAAATTTAATTTCGTTAAAAAACATTTTTTTCCAGGATATTGTTTATAGATTCGGTGAATTCAAAAGCATAATTTTGACTTCGCCAATTTTGCAACTTAATTTTTCTATATGCTTATGGATTTTAGGAATGGAAGACATTGATACGTATTCGTTATTCAGTTAATACGTATAGCCAATATTACATTTTCGATTAAAACTTTCTCAAAATCAGATTTTGACCTTTCTTGTTTTTCCTTTTTTCCGTGGCGTTCTTCAGGTGTTTCCATTAACATTTTTTCAATATTTATGGTTTATTAACAGCTTCTCTATGTTGCTTTGAATAATATGTCTTTTAAAATAACGTAACCTATATACTTAATATATTAATTAATCTTCTTTCTTCCTAAATTTCCCCAATTTCGAAGACAAAATCAATGTCTCGTAATTTAAGTGCTCAGAAACTTAATTTATCTGAGCAGATTTTAAAATATGACGAAAACTACTGCGCATCCGCGTACCCGCGCAGGTTAAAGGGTACATTGGCCCCTACACGTACTAAATCTAGTTTTTTACTTTCGTGTGTTTCACTGTTAAATAAGGCGTAGTCCGAGGGAAATTTCGTTTTAAAAGTATTAAAATTTCGCAAGATAAATCTGCACTCAGATAACATATAATATAATACATAATAGGAACAAGGAATATAAATTCGTTGTTGTATTGTAATTTTAAACTCTAAAAACTCTCCTTAAAAAGAATAGCTTTCACCCTTGGTTGAAAATAATTTTTTTTTTGTGACTTTTCTTATGAACAAACATGTGTTTTGTAAAGTATTGACACAGGGGCCCGCTCGCATTGGAGCCCGTCGGTGCTACGCACCGATTGCGCCCACGTTAAATACGCCTGTGGTATTGACGTTAAATATAATTTTATATTTAAATATAATTTTATATTTAAATTTATTGACGTTAAATATTAGTTAGTGTCTATGGAAGCACCTATTCAACAACGTTGTTATGAATTGCTATCTAATCAATTACCTATCAACATTTATAGTAACCGTATCAATATTAAACACCTTTATTTCTATGATTATTATAATGATTTGGCAATTGCACGGCAACATATTCTACTAATTAAAATACTTTATTCTTAGGTTTACTGGTGCCTGTGATGCAATGTTTTTCATTAGTGCAGGTACCATATATACTCTTTTTTTATTACCACCTGTTACCTGAACAAATCTGTTTTGTATTTGATCCTTCAAAATGTGTATTTACCGAAATAAACTTATTATTATTATTACTACTGTTTAGATTTACTTATTAATCGAAATAGTAGATTATTCTTTTTTAATTATGTAGCCGTGCAATTGCCAAGTCATTATAATTATTATAGAAATAAAAGTGTTTAATATTGATATGGGCACTATAAATATTGAGAGGTAATTGATTAGATAACAATTTATAACAAAGTTGTTGAATAGGTGCTTCCATAGACACTAACTAAAATAACTGACTTGGCCTTAAGGCCGGTCCAGACGCTCCGTTTTGCACAACGTTTTGTCTGCACAGTTTTAAGACGGAATGACAACGTTGGAATTTGTAGAGCGTCAACACGGTGCAGTTATATCTGTATATTTCGCACAGTTTTAGTGACATCGTTATTCAGGAGGTACTACTCTGGTCAATTTTGTCATGCTGTGTTGTTAAGAAACTGTTTAGCATAATCTTAATGTAATTTAATATTACCTACTTTTAAAAACAAAATTTAAAAAATATAATAAAATAAAATAAAAGAAAATTGCTGGGTCTTAACATAGAGATACAATTTATTAATAATAATATAAGTTGCTCTTTATAGAGATATAATATATTAATAATAATATATTAAATAAACACTTACAAAGAAACTGAGGAACAAAATGAATCGGAAAACGGAGCTACCATCCAAATTTGCCGACTTGTCTGCACAGTTCATGGATATCTATGCTTTTTAGCTCAGTTCTCAAAACTGCGCAGTTTTCGTCTCCACACGCAACGTTTTATCTGCAACGTGTTGAACTGCGCAGACAAAACGTTGTGCAAAACGAATCGTCTGGACCGGTCTTTACACGAGATCTGACAATTTTTTAGCGAAAGAACTACGTTACGAGACTTGGCATTTTTAACATTTTATGTTTTTGATCGCATCTTATTTCTTCTTGTAGGTCATCCTCCTTCTTTTTTCTCGGGTAATATATTGTCTGGGCTGCCCCTTCCCAGCAGCAACCATGTTACATACGTACAAGCTCGATGCGTTAGAAGAATCTAAATTTTAATAATCATTATTTTTGATTTAATGGATAATGAAATTTCGGGATTTTTCATTTTTTCCTTCCTTTATAGGCTAAACGCTGACTAAAATTCAAAATTTGATGTTTGTAAGATTGCTAGAAGTACCTTGGAATTTTGATGATCGGTGACTGTGTCGGTGACAATATTCAGAAATTTTTAATAATCATTATTTTCCATTTAATGGATTATGAAATGTTGTGATTTTTTCATTTTTTCCATCCTTTATAGGCTAAACGCTAACTAAAATTTAAGATTCGGAGTTCGAAAGATTGCTAGAAGTACCTTAGAATTTTGATTATAGGTGAGTGTGTCGCTGACAAAATTAAGAATTTTTTTTTTATTTTTATTCATTTACCAGAAGTAAACCTATAGAGATGAGAGTACCATCTGTACATAGGACTGGTTATAAAAAAGAAAAAAAAATCAAAATATACAGATAAAATTACAAATATAAAATATAGGAATACAAACAAAAAATAAAAAATATAAAATTCTTAAACATAACTTTTAACATGTTCATAACACAAATATATAAATATCATATAAAATTAAAAATACACAGAAACAAATTAACAAAAGTAGAACAGTTACAAAAAAAAATATATAGGCAGTCAGGCACTGCCGACTGAAGTGAAAACTTTTGAAAAAAACAGCCTTAAAACTGGTTTTGAGGATTTATCAGTATGTTAATTAATCGAATGTGGTACATAGGTTGTTAGTATTGTTTTATGTAATTCTGGAACATAACTTACTTGTGAAGGAGAATGATTGTTAATGTCATCATAATATAAATTTGAATCAGGATTGTTTGGTTGATTGTTGATTGTGTGTTGATAGGCCACCAAAATGAATTGGTAGGATAATTGGCGCATTTCTTGTTGATTCTTGTTTGCCTGAAATTTGTGAGTTATGGAAATTTTGACATTTAGAAACATGCCTTATAACTGCTTTTGAAGAATTATCTATATGTAAATTAATCAAATTAGTAGTATCTCTTTTCTTTTCTCTGTACCGCTGACTGTTTTCTTTGGAATATTCTTTACGTCGTTTAATTTTTCCCCCTCCACAGCTGTGATTGATCGATGTTTAGAAATTTCTGAATTAACCATTGCAAGAGTTTTTTTTATTATTCTTATCCCTATATCGCTGACTATGAATATTCTTTTGGAGTTTCCTTTCTTTGGAGAGCACACGAGTACATTTCGTTGCCTAAAACTTTGATGGGTCTTATTCGTGATTTGCCATGAATTCCTCGATACAATCCATTAATCTGGGACTGAAAATCTGGGAATGAAAACATTTCAATAATCCGGGACTAGTACATCTGGCAAAAGTACTTACTATTGTACTGCACACTTATTATAGGGGTTGATATTTCCTTAGAGGCGCTGCATTCTGTCAACACTGCCAAAAACTTTTCTATAATCCGGCACTAGTACACCTACTAGTACATCCGGTAAAAGTACTTACTCTTGTACTGTACACTAATTCTACAGGTTGATATTTCTATAGAAACGCTACGTTCTGTCAACACTGCCAAAACTTTGACTATTAAGCTTCCCATTCAGGATCAGTTATACTGATCAGTTGAACTGACGTACATCCAAATACTGACCGTGAGTGTGAAATCCTAACGTAAAATTGGCAACTGACGGCAACCCACGGATTTACCGGCGGGCGCACCATAAATCCACTGGCTTCAGTTCGTTTTCATCACGCCACACTGACCGTGTATACTTAGTCATTCGTAGTTTTACCGCCATGGTGCCAGGACGTGCAATAACTGAAGAAATTTTAGAAAAATAGCTTGAAATATGTAGATTCGTCCATTCTCAAATAGATACGCCAGTCGGTTTCAGTGACAACTCATTTAACAAATTAATATGAGATATTTGTTATTTCTTTTTTTAACCATTTTCCGTTCCGTTTTTTTTTTTTTTTATTGATTAAACGGCTTCAAGCAGCAGCCGTCATATGTAGAATATCCTCTTCAGAATCTGCATCAATTTTTTTAAGTTACGCGGGGAGAAATTTGCTAGCTAGTTACAGCACGCGACAATCGAGAAACGTAGGCCGGTTTTAAGCCATAGAATGGGGAAATCATTTTGAACTGATCAGTTCTAACTGTTCTAAACGTTCTCAAGTTCTAAACGTCAGTTCAACTGATAAGTTTAGACTGATTGTTAATGGCGGGCTTTAAGTTTGACGTTCAGAGCCAACTTTAAATATATGCGTATAGATGTGTTCTTTTGAACACATCTTTGAGTAATAGAATTTTTTTCTATAGAACGCAGCTATTGATGACGGTGAGGCAAATCTATGAGTTTACCCTCTACCAAAAACTCGTTCAGCGCGACTAAAGAAGTTTTCACTTCAAAAATAATCATACAATAGTTGTAACCCACTTACTATTTTCCTTTTTAATACCTTCGTTGAACAAAAAAGAATTTTCAAATGGTTAAGAAGTAGATTAAAATATTTTATTGCCACAAAATAAGACTTTTCGGTTCTAATCGTTTTGTTAATTTTGGGTGAAATAAGCTGCCTGGATCGCGTATTTGTCAATCTTTCTGTATAAAGTCGTTTACAATCAAAATAGTAGTATGATAAAGCACTAATGATGAAGGAATTTTTTGTTTTTAAAGGTATCATTGAATCATTGAGTATATGCAAATTACTTACTAATTTATTTTGCATAGAAGCTAAAGACTTAACTTCTCCTATAGGCTAAACGCTAATTAAAATTCATAATTTGAAGTTTGTAAGATTGCTAGAAATGCCTTAGAATTTTGATGATCGATGAGTGTGTCGGTGACAACATTAAGAAATTTTTAATAATCAATATTTTTCATTTAATAGATAATGAAATTTTGGGATTTTTCATTTTTTCCTTCCTTTATAGGCTAAACGCTAACTAAAATTCAAAATTTGGAGTTTGTAAGATTGCTATAAGTACCTTAGAATTTTTATGATGCGTGAGTGTGTAGCTGACAATATTAAGAAGTTTTTAATAAACATTATTTTTTATTTAATGGATAATTAAATTTCGGGATTTTTCATTTTTTCCGTCCTTTATAGGCTAAACGCTGACTAAAATTCAAAATTTGCAGTTTGTAAGATTGATAGAAGTACCTTAGAATCGTGATGATGGGTGTGAGTGTGTGTTTCTGACAATATTAAGAAGTTTCACAACCTTTTCACGCAGGTTTTTTACAAGTTTTTCGCAATATTAAGAAGTCTACAAAGTGGTATGATTTTACCAATTCTAAGTTATTATTTAAATCATTAACCAGCTAAGCTCATGTCTCTCACGAAATGTCAAATTAAAAATGTCTAACCCCTAATCAGCATGTGGGTTTCAAGTTAGTGTTTTACAATAGCAAGGCTGCACTGATGAGAGATAAATCTCGAAAGGCGTCTGCAGATGGCTAGTCACCTAAGGTATCGGAAAGACATGATCTTAAAAAACAATGTTATTTTTATGGTTCTTGTTGAGTGGCACGAAGGTGGACTGAAAGCTTTGAAATAACTGACAAGTTTCACATGAGATTTGTTTTGGTAGTCCTAAAAAGACCCAGTAATAGTATAGAGCTCCGGAAAGCTTAAATATATATATATATATATGTATGTATATATATATATGTATATATATATATATATATATATATATATATATATATATGTATGTATGTATATGTATGTATATATATATATATATATATATATATATATATATATATATATATATACTCTAGACTGTACTCTCTGACTCTCAAGATCTACAGGTAGCTTAAACTTTTCAGGTACTAATCTTGAGAATGAAGCACGAGTATAATTAAACGAACTAACCTAAGTGAAGTTCTATTATAATTATACGAAGTGCTTCTTCCGAAAAGATTAGTAGCACCCACCCACCCGAACACAAACGGTTCGCAACAGATCCGGAAATATCAGGGCTAAACTGTCCCTAAACTAAGTGATGGACCCGGGGCCGAAATAGAGGGCGTCAGGGAGTATACAGAGTTCTTTTATTTTTACTCTCAAATTTAGTGGAATAGTGGCAATACTGCCTATTACTACAGGTAGTTTAAATTTTTCAGGTAAGGTGGAGTGGGTTAAATGTGATAACGGGGCAATTGCGTTAGTTTCTTCCCAAAACTTGCAACAATTCATTCCAATAGCAGCATATATGTAAATTGGTGTGCCACATACCCGTCTACACCCCCACCACTTTAATTCGTGTATGCAAAACTTTTGCCACAATTTGTTGCAGATCTTTGCTGATGAACGTTGCTTACTTTGATAACGAGTGGAGGGTTTTTTGCATCTAGTGCCACAAAACCATTATCTCAACGGGCGAATAAGAATTATTTAGTAGTGATAGGTTAAAAACTGTAAACTATAAGGTGATATGTTCAGTATATCCGGATTTAAATTAGTGAAAGGATTTTGGGGCTGTGTCACATTTTCCCCTAAAAATATTATAATGGGGCAAATGTTTTATACAATGACCAGGAAATTGTGTTACACTATGTCGCTTTTGCCCCTTTATCTTTCCTAACATTATTATTTTTCTAGTTGTATCAGAAATTGTTGCCTTTATTTATCTTTTAAGAATCGTTCTTTATTTTGCTTTTGCGTTCAGAAGTTTGAAAAGTTTGTAACTTTCTTACACTTCCAGTTTTTTTTATAAATAATAAACCAAAATGCATAGTTTTATCTAAATTTTATGTCTTTGCCCCGTTATTTTATGCAGCAATTACGTATACTAATATATACTCCATTAGCACATTTTTCCCAAATCGAGGGGCAAATGTGATATATCGACCACGTCTAATAAAAAAAATCCCAAAAAAAAAAAGTTTTCTTCTAATTGGTTTTACGGTACAATATCGATTCACAACCCTGTAGCAATGCTATAATTTTTTTTATAATTTCTTGTTTTTAAGATTATAATTTTGGAACACTACAAAGTTCACCTATTTAAAAACTATATCGCATTTACTCCACTCCCCTTACTAATCTTTTCGGACGAAGCACTTCTTATAATTATAATAGAACTTCACTTAGGTAAGTTCGTTTAATTATTAAATATGAAGGATGATAAAAAATCTATATTTCACTATAAGTTTACTGCTTTACTTACAGCAAAGTGTCTGGTATCGCAACTTAATTGAGATTCAATTAAAATAAAATTTTGTTATGTAAAAAAAGTATTAAACTTTGTGTTTAAAGTTGTCTACAAATTACGCGAAAAATACAAAATAAATAACTTATTACACGAATATACGAAGTATACGAATAAACGAATTTACGCTTGAAGAATTTTCTTTCGAAAAATAAATATTTCTCAATTGCATCAGGATGACATTTAGTGATCCGTATTGACAGAAAAGTGATAACAATTCCGAATAAAGTTTCTTTCTGCCTTTGCATTTTTTTATTTCTTTGTGACAACTTTTTTTATTGCTTTCCGAGGACTGTCTTGTCCGGAGCGGGCAGAAGGAAAAAATAATTCCTAAAATAAAGTATTGAAAAATTGCTAAATATTGTATATGAAGTTAGAAATAAAGCTTACTACAGTTATACAGGATAAAACGTAAATATTTGATGATGTTGGATTTTAATTCATGAAGTAGAGAGATAGGTTGTTTAAAATTTGTAGTTTTACTATATTATTTATTGGTAAACATTTGAATTGAATTATTGGCTTGATATATTGCATTTCTATATTAATGTAGATATTTCTATAAAATTAGATTTTTACGTGTATTTATTGTTTATGCTTTTGAAGCTTACCATTAATATTGATTAGTTTTGGTTAAACCGGAGAGGACAAACTCGTCGGACAAACAAATCGTCACCGGCATAAAAGTTACTTAAAACTTTGCTACAGATTTATACAAATTTATACTACATATATGAAATGAATGCGAAACTGTTGTTGCATTGTTGCAGTGCTAAACAATAAAGTGTAAAATCTAAGCTACCTATTAGTCGCTACTTTTTGTACAATAAAATGAGAGTTTCTCGAATCGTTTGACCGTTTCTCCATTAAACAAACAAAACACAACCGGATTATTTGGTTTTGTAGTTAGTTATCTATTTACTGTTACTTACTGGATGGCAGTTAGATTTGTTATTTTCTGTGCATAAAATTGAATTTGCACAATTCCACAATATTTATGAAAAATAGTTCATTAATATTATTGTGGGGTGTTTTTTTTTCAGAGGCGGAGAACTTTAAATTGACAACACTGTTTGCTGTGACAGCCGATTTGACAGTTCCCGGATGTTTTGGAGTTAGTTTGGTTTGCCTGTTCATCATGAATAGATTCACGACGGAGCAACGTTTGCAAATTGTTTAAGTATATTCTTAAACCCAGGGTTCAATTCGAAAAATTTATCGGAAATTATGTGCATTTTATGGTGCTCATATTCATCCATCACATCGATCAATCCGAAAAAGTGTGGTCATTTTCTAAATCCGTTTACTCTAAACGATAATACGCATCCCGTAAGACCTCGTACACTGCGCACACAAAAAGCGATTGATGGTGTGCATATTAGTGTTGATGAAGATCCAAATTTGTCAATTCGTCATCGTGCTCAACAATTAAAGTTGTCCATTCACTTTTTGGAATATTTTGAGTAAGGTTCTTGGTTATTCTTGAATCATACGCTTACAAGATTTAACTTGTAAGGTAATTAAAGGCACACAATCGTCGTTCGCGCCGTACATTTGGTGAAACAGCCAAAGGAAAAATTGCTATTGATCCACAATTTCATTTAAAAATTTTGTTCAGTGATGAAGGACGCTTTTTTCTTAATGGCTATGTCAATAAGCATAATTTGGAACGATGATAATCGAAGAGCCATGGTCGAAACACCATTACATTCAGAAAAAGTCACAGGAACGGTGGAATCATTGGTCCATATGTCTCCAAAAACGATGCTGGTCAGAATGTTACAGCCAACGGTGAGCGGTACAGAGACATGATTGCTAACTTTGGTTTCAGCAGGACGGTGCCACATGATCCACAGCGCACAATACAATTAATTTAGTGAAAAACACATTTGACAATTGATTAATTTCACGAAATGGACCTGTTAACTGGCCACCTCGTTCGTGCGATTTGATGTCATTAGATTTTTTTCTCTGGAGATATGTAAATATGGATATATGTCCCGTGTCTACGCGCATAAATAAAAAGCAATTGGAAGCCAACATTCGACGCGTTATTGGGGAAATACAACCTTCAGATTACGCCAACCTACAGATTACGCCATGTATGCGCCAGCCACGGCGGCCACATGCCCGAAATTATATTCAAAGATTAATGCCATAAAATTATCTTTCAAATAAAGCCACCTCCATGAATATTCAAATCATTTTTATGTGTTTTATTTCAATTAAAAATTCTCCGCCTCTAAAAAAACACCCGTTATAACCGATTATTTTATATCAAATCTATTTACATAATGTATTATTATAAGTAGTTGTGTTTAAAAAAATTTAAGTTCTTAAAAAGATATTTAATATTTCCACAAAGTAGAATGTTTGGTGTGAATTTTTAGCTTGCTTACAACAGTATTAACCCTATAATATATTATACTCTTTTGCATTTTAAATTAGATATAACTAACATAAACCTTAAGTGCTTTTATCTATTTAATTTAAAATTTATCCTCTATTAGTGTTAAAAAAACATCAACTTTGAAAAAAAAAATCATAAAACTAACATAAACCCTGTAGAAATGATTTAAATAAGTTATTACGGTATAAAAAGCTTTTCTCGTCCATATATCACTTTCCTATAGAAAATAGATAAATAAAATATGTTTTTTTTTCAAAATATTCGAGTTAACTATATAATAATTTTGAATTGGTAAAACCATACAACATTATAGATAATCAGATAAACTTAATAAAGACGGAACAAAGCTTGAATATATAACCCTAATCAACACATGGGTTTTCAAGTGAGTGATTTACAAAATATTGTTCATGGAAGCAAAGCTGTGCTGATGAGAGATAAATCTCGAAACGCGTCCACAGATGGCTATCCACTCAAGGTATCGGAAAGACATGATCTTAAAAATCAATGTTATTTTTATGGTTTTTGTTGAGTGCCACGAAGGTGGACTGAAAGCTATAGAATAACTGACAAATTTCATACGAGATTTGTTTTTGGTAGTCCTAAAAAGACTCATTAGTATTATAGAGTTCCGGAAAGGTTGAGTATATTTATATATTCAAGCTTTGTTCCGTCTTTATTAAGTTTATCTGATTATCTATAATGTTGTATGGTTTTACCAATTCAAAATTTATCATTTATATCAATAACCTGCTAAGTCCATGTCTCTCTCACAAAATGTCAAAATTAAAAACATCTAACCCTAATCAACACATGGGTTTTCAAGTGAGTGATTTACAAAATATTGTTCATGGAAGCAAAGCTGTGCTGATGAGAGATAAATCTCGAAACGCGTCCACAGATGGCTATCCACTCAAGGTATCGGAAAGACATGATCTTAAAAATCAATGTTATTTTTATGGTTTTTGTTGAGTGCCACGAAGGTGGACTGAAAGCTATAGAATAACTGACAAATTTCATACGAGATTTGTTTTTGGTAGTCCTAAAAAGACTCATTAGTATTATAGAGTTCCGGAAAGGTTGAGTATATTTATATATTCAAGCTTTGTTCCGTCTTTATTAAGTTTATATAATAATTGTGTAAAAAAATATCAACTTAGGAAAGAATTTTATAAAACTAACTTATGCCCCGTAGACATACATGATTAAAACAAAAGTCATTACGACATAAAAATGTCTTTACCATTCATTTCATCCAAATATTAATTAATATGAAAACATGGATTAAAAACAATTAAAAATAGTATGTTTTTAGTAATTCCTTGTCAAATATTTACGTTATTGATATTCAACATACATAATAATGCGATTGTAAGTAAATGTTGATACTGAATACAGAATATAATGAAAAATTGCTGAAATTGGTTTGGGCAAAAGCTCGACAAGACAATTAAATAAAATACAATATAAAATTAAAGGATTGGTATAAAGCCTTGGTTACTATTACATTTTCAATTTTTTACAATACTTTAAGAGAGTAATAAAATATATTACACATCTGTAAGATAACTGAGTTTTTAATATACAAAAGTTAACGTACATTTTTTATATCACCAATGTGTGTCAAGGGCTGTAAGTAATAAAAACACTGCGGCCTTGTTGCCTATTGTATTTCCCCACAATGTTCCATTCATACAAATAGATCCAGCCCTGTATTAGGTCTAGGAGTCTATGTTTTTCGTTTTGCGCCATGTTCTTCACTGTGATCGCATTTGCTGTACTGCTAAGCTCGTGTCTCCTACGTGCAATTTCTTCACAATGGAAGATTATATAAGAAGCAGTTTCACCATCTTCATAGTATAGTCTGCACAGTGGTTCATCTCTCAAGTTCTCTCAAGATTTTGTGCAGATGTTCTCGTAGAGGGCAGCGGACTGTAATTAGGCCGGCCACAATTGTGATCTGCTTCAATATCATTGTGGTTGCAGGAGTTCAGCAGTTAGATACCGACACCGAGATACCGATAAAGATACCGGTGATTTTTTTAGCATTCGTTAGCTATGTTTCTGTCCATTTGTTTTAACCCACTGAAGTCGGTGCTTAGTAGCTACCCATTGTTGTAATAAAAACCAGGACTGGACATCTGTGCCATTAGCGCTCATTCCAAAACCTGCCCTTTGTCCCACGTTTTGGATAAATGCAATTGTTTTTTAGTTTTATAGTTTGTCTAGAAACTAAGGGTACTAGGAAACTATTACCACGCTAAAATCTACCTCCCCAAACATAATAGAGAACGTGCGAACGCCTATAAAAACCTTCTTATAAAGAGTAACCAGAAGACCAGACATTTTCAGGTATTTAGAGAATTTAAGCCTCGCTTGTTCATGGGAGGAGCCAAGAAAATTCAATCTCCTCCTTATTTGAATTAGAGGGATGATTTAACCCCTCTTACAGACATATTATACAAGGAATGGTATAAATACCATTCCCCAGTTGTCAGTAAAACAATAATAAGTAAAAAGTAAGAAGTAACAAGTTGTAAGTAAGAAGTAAGAAGTTGTAAGTAAAAAGTGTTAAGTTATTTCGTTGTATTATTGTTTAATTAAATTGTTAAAACCAACTCGACTATTATTCGACAAACTACGTGCCTTGCGAATTCCGGTGAACATTACATTACAAGCTCCCGAGATATTTAGATATATCTCAGATTCCGAAGAATTCTTGGCCAGCAGTGCTTCCCTCTCAACATTGAAGTCGGCGGTGGTTCACACTATAACCCCTTCACAACATTGGTGGCAGCCCCACAACTTTTGTGGCAGCGGTGTTCCTATAAAACACCCCCACACAACATTGGTGGCAGCCGCACAATACCATTTACTAATTTTATTACGGGCTATGGTTATAGTAATGTTGGAGTCCCTGCCTGCATTGATGTTTGCTTTGTTAGCACCATCCTATGCTAACTTGTCCGCCATTTCGTTTCTTACGGGTCCTCTGTTACTCGGTGCCCAAGCGTGACCTTATGGCGTCTTGCCTGAGCTTTGAGGTTGTGGAGACAGTTCCAAGTTGTTTTAGATTTGATCTCATGGCACGTTAAGGCACTTATAGCAGCCTGACTGTCCGTGAAAATGCAGATGTTTCTACTTTTGTAGTCCATCATTAGATTTTTACAGACACAGATCGCGATGGCGTGTATTTTCGCTAGGAAAGCCATGGTATGTGATCCCAGGTGCACAGATAAACTTTTCCTCAGGAGCGGTACATAGATTTCTGCGCAAGTTCCACTGTCATTTTGGGAGCCGTCGGTAAACCAGTCCAGCCCAACTTGGCATGTCATTGTCTTCTTGCCTTCTGTCCAACGTAGTTGTGTTTTGATGGGTAGATCAAATGATAGCCTTCTCGGTATTGAGTCTCTTTCAATATTGAGGTATCGCTCTGATATTACATTCGTTATCGTGGTGTGCCCTGACGTCGCCAGAGCCTCCTAAGTGTCATTACACCTGTATCTGAAGGCTCCCATTCTTGTCGCACCCATTATGGAGATATCTAGGGCAAGCAGGCCTTGCATAACTTCCAGAGCTGCAGCTAGTGTTAGTTTGTAACGAACCCGTAATTGCTAAGCATGCCAGTCTTTGAACATTTGATATTTCCTTTAGTCCCCATGATTTGCCAAGTATTTTTAATGCCATTTTACACTTATTGGTGGCTTTCTTAAGGTATTGATTCCAAGTCAAATACTTGACTTCCTCACTTACCTTTAGACGCTCATTGTAGAAAATTGGCAGCCGTAGCCCCTCAATTTTCTTCATTTTTGAGTGGCGCACCATCTCTCTGCCTCGTTTAGTGCTTTTTGAATGAGATCTGCTATTATAGTAGGAAATTTTCCCCTGATGAGAGTGACTATGTCATCTGCATATCCATGGGTGTAAAATCCTCTGTTGTTTAGTGACATAAGCAGACTGTTGACAACCATGTTCCACAGAAGTGGAGATAGTACTCCACCCCGAAGTCCCGTAATCTGTCCCGTAATTTCAATTGTGTTCCGTAATTTTAATTTTGTCCCGTCATTTAAATTATCCAGATACTTCAATTATATATCCAGATACTTCAATTGTGCCCCGTTATATCAATTGCATCCCATTTCTCGCTTTTTTAATTAAATATTTTAATTAAATATTCATATCAGCGATTTTCAGAAAATATGACAGGTCCACGATAACACTTATTATTGAGGCCCTCAATAATATAACACAAAATACTAAAATTAATATTAGCGAAGGTGAGGCACAAGAATTTTACATGCTTTTACACCACATGAATAATATAAACTACTTTAATTTTTATACATTTTAAAGTTTTTTAGCAAAACGGACGAATTAAACTATTGTTATTAAACTATATAGAAACTAAATGAATTTTGAAAGGACGAAATTGAAGTCAGGCACGAATTCGAACTTTTGCACTTCACAGGACAAATTTAAATTTAAAAGTTTTTCAATCCAAATTCAATACAAATTAAATTGCAAAAATAATTGCATTTGCACAAATTACAATTTGTAGATAAGCTATTGTCAAATCATTGGTTCATTACAAAAAACATAATGTAAATGTATTTATATAATATTAATATGATATATATATATATATATATATATATATATATATATATATATATATATATATATATATATATATTTATACATAGGTTAGTTAATTTATAATAACTAAAATTTATTAATTATACTAACATAAGTGAACTATTTAAAAGTATTAGTTTTTTTCCTTGTTAACATAATATTCATAGTTTTTACATTTTAAGGTTGGAAAATTGAAACCACACTCAAACTTTAACTAATGCCCCGCCATGAAAGTATTCATTTTCGCGGTGTTGTATACTTTATTTGGATATAGTATGCATCTTTATTTTTCAATTGATACTTTGACAAAAAATATACGTAGAAGTATACATTGACTGGTGGATGTATACACTAACTGAATTTTATACTTCAACTGTAACATATACATTCAATTAACTATATATTATATAAAATATATGCAGATATTAACAAAGAAACAACTATTGGTTTCTGAAGTATTGATTATGTTCAAATTTCTAATTAAACATTTGTTATAAATCATGGAAAAATTAAGACCCTGTAAATACTGTAAATAATTTCTATAGAAGATATTACCTCCTATATTTTCTATAGAAGATATAGAAGATATTGAATAAGTCAAATAACAGGATATAAAATTTAGAAGCTTGTTTAGTAGTAATGTAAACATGGAATAATAATATAGGAAGTAATGCATTAATAATTCAAGTTTTCCTGGATAAATATAAACATCCAGTGAATTATTTATCACCTTATATCACGTTTCAACACCTTTCTTGCAACTCAAACAATCACAGTATAACTTAAGTAATAATTGAAATAAATAAGATTTACTCACGAAACTAACGAATAAAATTAAATATAAAAAAGAAGGTTTCACCTATGAGACACACAACGGAACTAATTGAAAACCGTTTTCCTGGCGAATTTAAGAACCTAATGTATTCATAATTTAATATAAATCTCCCCACGGAGATATCGAGAAATTTATTATTATTTTTTGGGTGAAAATAATGTTGAAGCAATAAATAATTTAAATGTTTTGGTCATCTATGGTATTTGTGCAGACGTCTGAGGAAATTAATCGTTTCTGTCGTGATTTCATTACTGGCCGTAGAATGCATGTAGAGAGTAAATATATAAATATATATATATATATATATATATATATATATATATATATAAAAGGAAAGCTTGCAACCGTTTTTCGCGGGTAATGGCTAGAGCAATGGTTGGTTTCATTCGAACCGTAAAGATTCCCGCGTTGTTGCTACAATTTTGAAATGTGTTTTACAAAGCAAAAGAAAATGAAACTAAAAATAAAATATACTGAACAAATAACTTCGCGCGGCATTATTTGTTTTTTTATTTATTATTTATTTTTTTATTTGTCGTTCTAAATCACAACTTTTATGACGTGTAGCAATACTTTTTAATTATAAATTATTAAATGTTATCAAAACAATACGAGCACTGAAATTTATGTTTTGTTGTGTTGTCAATTTACGTAAACATAAACGGCAATAAATTTATATTATACAGCTACTTAATATGTACCAATCGGATCGATAATGTATAAATTATGGCTACAAATCCTTATCACAAAATCATATTTTGCTTTAAATTACATTTAATCAATATTATTTAACTGTTTTTTACGATTCCATTAACAAAATTAATGCACTTTATTTTTAGTGACATCACATGTGATTATTTGTTAGTGATTTATTTCTAAAGTAATGCATTTTATACATAAACCAATTACTAGTTATAACGTAAAATACATTTAAAAAAATGTGGGAAAATATTGAAACAGCATTTTCGAAACATGTTGAAATATTTTTTCAACGTTTTTATTAACCTGCTCTCGTAGATCCATTCTCTTTTCATTTGTTCTGTTCTGAGAGATTTTTGCAATGGATTTTAAACCTCTTGATGAGCTAGAGACTTGAAGCTTTAAAAATAGCTCAGAACTGGATGAATGGATCACGAAACATTAATTATGTATTTTGAATTAATTTATATTTCTCGTAAATCTCGTATTTTCGTCAGCAATAGCGCAATATAGTAAAACCATGTGTACTAACTAATACAAATAATTCCCTTGATAGATTTATGATTATTTATTTATTCAGTTGATGTTAAATTATGAATTGGTCATAATATAAATTGATATAGCTATGATATAAACTGATATAAGAGTTATAATATTAGATGATTTTTTAATAAAGAAAAATTTCTGATGCATCAACCTCATTTTTGACCATAACAGAAAAATTATGACGACATTACTACCATAAAGTATTTCTAATACTTGTTGCATAGTTATTAAAGTTAAATATAGTTATATAGTTTTTTGACATTCAATTTTTAGTTATTAAAAATCCTGTTTTTTATTAAAAAGTAAAGCAAAAATGCACAATCCCATACCAAACAGGTCAAGCAAGATTCGACATATATAACTGAACATGTTTTAATCAAATACGGGCAATCTTCTCCGTGTACCTTGTATTAGGCGGTTTGTATGCCTGCTGCTATCTGGCTACAATTAAATGTTCAGGAAACATTACGGATATAATCAGAGGCTATGGAAATTGCAGCTAACGATAAGTTGTGATAATCCATGATTCTTGTGTATCGATCAAGATGTAGCCATATTGCGTAATTTATCTTGAATGCTTTGTAATTATATGGAATTGGTTCGAGCTAGGTTATACCATACATGAGAAGCATATTTGAGTATTTTCAATGGGGACGGAAGGGCGTTCGTAAAGTTTCCAAATTGACCAAGATGGCTCCTATATGTTTGAATTTCGAATATTTTGGAACAGTATATATTGAGCTAACAAGTTGAGTTTAACAATTCAGTGGATCTAATAAGTAAAGTGTGTGCTAGTAAGTAATGCACTAACAATATGTTTTCGTAACGTCTATATATATATATATATATATATAATATATATATATATATATATATATATATATATATATATATATATATATATATATAATATATATATATATATATATATATATATATATATATATATATATATATATGAATATACCTGAATAATAACTGAAGACACTCTAATTACTGAATAATTCGCTCTGTGGTACCACCGGTTTCAATTTAGTACCATTATATATATATATATATATATATATATATATATATATATATATATATATATATATATATATATATATGAATATATATATATATAAATATAATGGTACTAAATTGAAACCGGTGGTACCACAGAGCGAATTAGTCAGTAATTAGAGTGTCTTCAGTTAATGGCAACTAATGTTATGATGAATTCTAAATCCAAAATGATAGTCTTATAGCAAGTGTTTTGTAATCCTGTATAGAATAGTTCGGTCTATTCATATTTCAAGCATAGTAAGAAAGTATAATGCGATATACTTAATATGATGAATACATTTTCTCACAGTAACAGATGTTCTAATTCAAAGTACATTCATTCTATATATTAGCTATTGAAACGGATTATCAAGTTTGTCGAATGTTGAGCTAAATTATATTGTATGGGTGTCCTCCAGGGTTTCCAAAAGTATTTTGTTTTTTTTTCTCAAGGGCTAAAATCCTTGGGGAATGTACTGATATCTCGATCATAAGCATTATCTCTGATTTCTTTTTGATAGAACTTGCATGCGTGATTTTACTTTAACAAAAATGTTTAATATTTGGAAAAACAAAATTAAATGAAGTAGTATAAAGTAAAGTAGTACGTAATAATTAATTGTCATGTAAGGGAATAGTCAAAAAAGGTATAACTGTGATGTAACCTTTATAGTTTCGTGATATATATATATATATATATATATATATATATATATATATATACAATTGCAGCTCTGCAGGGCGACTAGACTATACGGAATGGTGTCTCTCTGTGGACGACTTGTCATGAATATATGGTTTCTTTAATTTGTCTGTCCGGTTTTTGTCTGCGTCTAAGTCTTCAAATATATATATGTCCTTATGCCTCTAGCCGCTTGCAATAGCGATCTTTGGCACTTGCGTCTCAAAGTCAAAGGTCAAATTTTCAACTGCTGCAAAATTCTCACTTCCACGCACAAAACTAGACAAGCAAAACTTAGGCAAAGCAATTTAGACAAATTACGTTTTATCTTAATTTTTATTATCGTCTCAATTATTAAAAATCCAAATGGAATGCAAGAAACTGTCTAATTTCATACTAAACGTAGAAAGAGAAACAAGCAATAATATTTACACAAGTCTATTAAGATACGTATACGTTGACTACACTTATTGATCTTCTATAGCCAAAGCATATATTTATGTTATATAGAAGAAACAATTGCAATTACTTAGCTGAAAGCACCAATGAAATTTACAAATATTATTGAGATTACTCTGGGAAGGGGATTAGGGCAGAAAGGAGAGTATAGGTATAGTAGATGGCAGTAGTAGCAATCCTGTAACAGTAATGAAGATCCTGCGAAACCTAGAAGGAATCAATCATTTATGTAAATGCATTGAATACAACACTACAAGATTAAGAATCTCTGATGAAAGTTAGAAAATCAATATAGTACTGGAAACTATATAGCGGGACAATATTTAACTGGATAAGTGTAATTAATTTCATGGATCAGTTTACGATTTATATCATTATTCGTAAAAATTGGTTCAAAAATAATTGAATTTTTAATTTAAATTAATAAATATTAAGGGTGTAGCTTTTGTAGAATTAAAGGATTTATCAAAAGACATATAGCAGGGGAACGTCCCGATCTTAATTTTATTTCCCTAGTTAAGTTTATACAAGAGGAGACAATTCATGCCTCATATTTATTAATCTTTTTTAAAATGATTTTTTCTTAGTAAATCAATTTAATTTATATGTTCATTTTATAAAAAATATGAATACATATATATATATATATATTTATATATTTATATATATATATAAATTATATATTTATATATATATATAAATATATATATATATATATATTTATATATATATATATATATATATATATATATATATATATACATATATATATATATATATATATATATATATATATATATATATATATATATATATATATATATATATATATATATATATATATATATATATATATATATATATATATATAGGGTTATTACAAATTAATATATAATGCACAACATTTATAAAACGCACCATGTTCATTTAAAAAAAAATGCAAAAACAGGTCAAACAGTTTATTTTATTCCGCGTCTTTTAACGTAAGTCAAAAAAATCAAACGACGTCAAAGTTATGACGTCATCAATATTTTTTGTAAATAGGAAGTTAGTTTTTTTTTACATTATTTGATACAGCTTGTTTTTCTGCATTATAAAAAAAATAGCTGAAGTAGGGGACACGTAAGAAAAAAAAACTAGACAAAAATTAATAAAATAAACGAAAATAAACTACTTAATTAACGAAATAAACTTAATTTTAGTAATAACTTTTAAATTAACTAAACAGTCCATTAAACCAAAACTATTTCTTACAGGAATTGTTCAAACTGTGTCCCGTTCACTATCTGGCATAGGCCAAGACGATGGTAGACCTGATTTACAGTTTTCGATCATCTGCGGAGATATACGAGTTATTTCATGTCTAATTCGTTCCATTAAGTCTTCTAAATTGTCTGTAAAAATAAAGTGGAGTAAGATCAGGTGACCTAGGTGGCCACTCCATTGGTCCACGTCTTCCAATCCACCTTCATTCAAACTGGTTATCCAGAAAACTTCATTGTAAAAGTAAATTATCTCCTTAAAACTGAATTTAAAACTAACGAGCTTTTTGCGAATTAAAGTGTAGGAAAAAATATATAGGCATTCATTCAGTTTTATCTCTTTTTATGGTTTAATACAAATGAAAGATATAATAATTTGAAGTAACGTAGAAAATCAAAATAAAACTAATTAAATAAATGAACTTAAACTTTTTTTTTGGAGTTACTTCACTGTTATAGTGACATGTGTATAGTGTTTTAATCATATGTAATTTCGTCATCAGATGAACCCTCACCATGGGCAGATTTTTGTAGTAGTGGTGGTAAATTGGCGGAATGTATGGTAGAAGATCAAGAATATTTTTCTTCTTTGCGTTAGTAACTAGTCGTTAGATGGATAGGTTAGGTTAGGTTTAGGTTAGTGGGTCTTGTTGAATATTGTACAAGCGCGCCGGTCGTTCTTGCTTTTTTTGCATAAATCAACTTTATATAAGGCTGTGCCGGGATTTAGTGTATCTTTAAATTGAAATTGTAGAAAATAATTTCTTACAAAACTCAGCTATATCTAATATTTAGCCAATTAAAGTCGAAACCGCAAGTTGTTTTTATCTATTTGTAATAGAATTTTCTAAGACAGTGACAGTAAAAATTTGGCCTTTTTCATTTCAGTAACAACAAAATAAGTTTTTTCTGTTTTTATAATAGCCATTGGTCTAGGCTATAAATTTTCCACGACGGCGACTAGCGCTCTCTATTATTCCCCATAATTTGGCAGATAAGAATGTCCAGATACCATAAACTTGTAATCTATAGTGTCAATACTAGTGTCAGGGTCTTGTACAAGCTTGAAGAGGGAAAAAAATGTCTTAATATTTCGGTTTTGTCTAGTGCAAGAATCGGAATACATAATAACATGCTTTCTAAAGCCGCATGAGTTTTTAAGTGCTTAAGAAGAAATGCTGCCATGTCTTGAGAACCTATTCCACCCGGAATCATTAAAATCCTCTAAATCCATCAAAATAAACTATTAAAACACGGCGGCGACTAGCGCTCTCTATTATTCCAAATTCCCCATCACTTGGAAGATAAGAATGTCCAGATACCGTGAACTTGTATTCTATGGTAACAATACTAGTGTCAGGGTATTGTACAAGTTTCAAGAGGGAAAAAAATGTCTTAATATTTCGGTTTTGTCTAGTGAAAGAATCGGAATACATAATAACATGCTTTCTAAAGCCGCATGAGTTTTTAAGTGCTTAAGAAGAAATGCTGCCATGTCTTGAGAACCTATTCCAACCGGAATCATCAAAATCCTCTAAATCCATCAAAATAAACTATTAAAACACTTATACACACACACTAATATATATTAATTACACTATTGAAATGACTATGGACTTACTTCACTTTTATAATGAATATTTAGAGTTTTAGTTCCCTGTAAAAAAAGTAACGCCCTTTTATGGGATTTTACTGCAACTATTGAAGTTGCTTCACTTGTATCATGAAAGATATAACAAAATTTGATACCATTAAGCAAAAAAATAAGAATTTCAAAAATATGGAGTTACACCACTTTTACAATGAACGACACATGTGTTGGTGCACCATCTTGTTGGAACCAAATACTGGGATCCCAGTTTTCCCTATTATTTGGATCCGGAAATGCCGCAATTAGGTCCGGAAGCAATGCCATACGAAGATGTACCAAATATTATATATATATATATATATATATATATATATATATGTGTGTGTGTTGGTTTGTTTTCTCGGGGATTCCGCGTTGATGTTGAGGGTTGGTTCTGAAAATGCCCGGATTCTCGACGTTCGCCTGACATTCGCCATTTTCAAGAGATATATGCGTCCGTGCAGGTTAACCGTTAGGCGTATACTTATGTATGTGCCTAACGGTTAACCCGCACGGACGAATATATCTCTTGAAAATGGCGAATGTTAGTTCGCCCAATGGTCGAGAATCCGATTCTTTTCAGAACCAACCCTTTATATATATATATATATATATATATATATATCTATATATATATATATATATATATATATATATATATATATATATATATATATTGGTTTGTTTTCTCGGTGATTCCGCGCTGATGTTGAGGGTTGGATCTGAGAAGACCCGGAATCTCAACGTTTCGGCGAACTAACATTCGCCATTTTCAAGAGATATATGCGTCCGTGCAGGTTAACCGTTAGGCGCATACTTATGTATTAACCCACACGGACGAATATATCTGTTGAAAATGGCGAATGTTAGTTCGCCGAAACGTCGAGAATCCGATTCTTTTCAGAACCAACCCGCAACATCAACGCGGAATCTACGAGAAAACAAACCAACACATGTTTCTATCCGCGAAAACCTCAAATACAACATAAAGATTTTACATTGTAGATTGTAGATATGGTGGTGACGACTTCTACTGCGACCTTTATAGATCTATTGTACCCCACCCTCCTCCTCCTCCAAGCGTTGGTGTACTTTCCCCTTTAGAGGGCCTTCTCTAATCCTGATTCCTTTAGGAATTTCAGGATCTGGGTGAGATTCAAGATAGCTCCTCTGTGTTGAAGCAGTAAGCCTCGAGGTACATCTGCCTCTTGCGGCGTAGTACTCCGCAGTCTTTGAGCAGATGTATTCGGGTTTCCTCTGCTGAGTTACAGAATCTGCAGCCGTCATCTTCCTCCCATGTTTCCTAAGTCTGCAGTGTCCCGGCAGCATACATATCCGAATTATAAGCTGCTTTCTGCTTAATTTCAGGCAAGCTTTTGTTCTTTTCTGGTTAAAAGATCCCAGCATCACTTTGGACTGCCTTAGCCCTGGAAGTTCTTTCCAGGTTTTCATCCATTGTTCTCTTGTTTCTTCCTATAAACTTTTGTGGATGGTGTTCACACTCATGCCGCAAAAGGGTTCCGGACCTATAAAGGGGCTACTGGATCCCTTGTTTGCTAGGTGATCGGCTTCTTCAGTTCTTTAAAGAACTGAAGAACGCCAGAAACCCGTTAGCACAGCATACCTACCATATGTGCATGGATCAACTGACAAAATCGCCAGAATCCTTAAAAGACACAACATCGACACCATTTTCAAACCTAACCAGAAAATATCCTCCTTGCCACGCAGCGTTAAAGACACCATCCCGTTAGAATCCCATGGAATTTATGAAATACCTTGCGGAACATGTGAACGAACCTACATTAGACGTACCAATAGAAAAATATCGGCTAGGATTCAAGAACATGTAGTTTCAGTCAGACACAGAGACAAAGTTTCATCGGCACTTGTCCAACACACAAACACCGGTCACTGGATGGACTTTAGAAATTCAACAACTGTTGCACAGATTAGCCACAAAAGTCACGAGTATACAAAGAAGCCATATAGATAGAAAAACGAGACTACTGCATGAACACGAGAGGACGATTCCTTGAGACTGCCCCCAGCATGGCGACCGATCTTATCCACCCTCAAAATGCAATCCCAGACACCCCAGACTCATGTACGACCAACAAGACCAACCGCACACAACGCGCATGACCCGACAACTACAAGTAGTCGCATCGCACGAACGAGCTCTCAGTATGCGTCTAACGGTTGACCCGCACGGGCGCATATATCTCTTGAGAATGGCGAATGTTAGTTCGCCCAAACGTCGAGAATCCGGTTCTTTTCAGAGCCAACCCTCAGCACCAACGCGGAATCCCCGAGAAAACAATACAACACATCCTTTCTTAAAAGATTTTTTTCTTAGAAAATCGATTTATATTATATGTTCATTTTATATATATATATATATATATATATATATATATATATATATGCCTCTATATAAACTAGCCGAGTATGCGTCTAACTATATATATATATATATATATATATATATATATATATATATATATATATATACACACATATATATATATATATATATATATATATATATATATATATATATATATATATATATATATAAAATGAACATATAATATAAATCGATTTCATCATCATCATCACGTAGCGCTACAACCCTGGGTGGGTCTTGGCTGACTGTACAACTTTTTTCCAATTTGTTCGGTATTCCATCAACCTAGGGTCAAATGGAATGTTCATTTTCCGGAGATCTGCTTGGATGTTATCTCTCCATCGCATTCTGGGACGTCCGAGCGGTCTCTTGCCTTTGGGAATCTCCTCCCATACCAGTTTTACAAGCCTTTCGTTATGCAGTCTGTGCACGTGGCCTGCCCATCTTAGTCGCTGTGATTTAATTTCTTGGACAATATCGGTGTCGTTGTAGAGTGCTTTTAATTCGATATTGGTTCTGATCTTATACTGGTCTGTGGTGATGTCATCGTGAGGTCCGAAAATTTTTCTAAGTATTTTTCGTTCAAAGCGTCTGAGCTTTTCTTCGTTTGCTTTGGTCATGGTCCACGTTTCGCATCCGTATGTTATTACAGGTCTGACGATGGATTTATAGATATTGATCTTTGAACTTCTTGTGAGATTTTTTGATTTTATGAGCTTATTCAGTGCAAATAGACAGCGGTTTGCAGATTGGATTCTGTCTTTTATTTCTTCGGTAACATCGTTGTCCGCTGTGATTACGGCCCCAGATACTTAAAACGTTGTACTCTTTCGAAATTAAAGGTGTTGATCGTCATATTTTGTCCTATTCTGTCTCTTCGTGTCGTTCTATTTATACACATATATTTCGTTTTCTCTTCATTAATCTTCAGCCCTACTTCACTTGTTGCTCCTTCCACCTTGTTGAAAATGTCTTTCGTGGATAGAATGGAGTCTCCAACGAGATCTATGTCATCTGCATATGCGAGTAACAGCTTGGGACCTTGACCCGATAGCAATTCTGTTTTTATTTCGGCCGACCTCATGGCTTTCTCTAATACAAGGTTGAATAGTAATGGAGATAACGCATCACCCTGTTTAAGTCCATTGTTGATTTCAAAGCTGCCAGACAGTTTATTATTTACACGTACTTTAGATATTCCACCCTCCATACAGACTTTGGTCATCCGAATGAGTTTCTTTGGTATTGAGAACTCCGCCATGGCATTCCATACTTGGCTTCTTTCTACGCTATCATATGCCTGTCGAAAGTCTATGAAACGATTGTGTATGGGTTTGTTATACTCCCATCCCTTTTCTAGAAGTTGTCTCAGCATGAATAGTTGATCTATTGTTGATCTGTTTGCCCTAAACCCGGCTTGATATTCGCCTAGGACATTTTCAGCATAAGGGATTAGTCTACTAAGAATGATGTTTGAGAGGGTTTTATATGCCGTGTTTAGGAGTGAGATTCCTCTATAATTCGCGCATTTTGTTTTGTCCCCTTTTTTGTGGATGGGCACTATTATGTTTTCCTTCCCTCGTGCTGGTATCCTTTCTTCTAACCATATGTGCGTTATTAGCTGGTGGATTTGGCGATGTAGTGCGTCTCCCCCATATTTCAGAAGTTCTGCTGGTATCTCGTCCGTACCCGGCGCTTTGTGATTTTTCAGCTTATTTAAGGCCTTTTGGGTTTCTTCAAAGGAAGGATTTTTGACGGGCATGTCCGCTGTGATATAGATCTCTTCTTTGTGCTGTTCTTCCTGTATGATGTTTAGAAGGTCTCTAAAATACTTTTTCCATTCTTCAGTTATTTCTTTACCGTCGATTATCATACGGCCTTGGTTGTCTCTCAGTGTGTGGATGGAATTGGCTCTATGCCCTCTTTTCTCAGAGGAAATTGCTTTGTAGAATTCTCTGGAGCCTGGTTTGGGCCGGTCTCTCTCCATAGTTTCATATTTTTGTTGCTCGTAGTTTCTTTTCGTTGTGCGTATTATTTTTCTTGTTTCTTTTCGACAGTCGTCATATTCCTTTTTACTTTGGTCTGTTTGCAGTTGTATCCAAGTCTTTCTTACTGTTTGTCTTTTTTCCAGTTGTTTCCGACATTCCTCGTCATACCATGTTTTTGCCCTCTTCTGCTTACTCCTTCCAAAGATCTTGTCAGCTGTCTTGGTTATTATTTCGGCAGTCGCTTCCCATAGCTGTTCTATATCATTGTCTTCTCTTTTAGAGTTCAAGGTTTGTTCAAGTTGTTCTCTATAGTTTTGTTGTTTCTCTGCATTGTGTATTTCGTCCATGTTCCATTGTGGGTTTATTGTTGTTTTATTGTATTTGTGGCTAGATATTCTGGACTTGACTTTTGCTCTGACTAAGTAATGATCTGTGTCTCCGTCTATTCCTCTCAGGCTTCTTACGTCTATAATATTGTTGCCATGACGGGCATCTACAATGATGTGGTTAATTTGGTTGCGTGTAATATGGTCGTTTGAGACCCAGGTTTGCTTATGGATGTCTTTATGCGGAAACATGGTTGACTTTATTAGCATATTATTAGCTGCTGCAGTTTCTGTGAGTCTTAAGCCATTGTCGTTGGATATATTGTGTAGGCTGTGTTTACCTATTGTGGGGTATAGGCTGGGCTCTTTGCCTATTTTAGCATTAAAGTCCCCGCAGAGTATGCGCATATCCTGTTTGGGCATCGTATCTATCTCTCTTTCTAGGGCATCGTAGAAGTCATCCTTGATATCTGCATCCTTCTCTTCCGTTGGTGCATGCGCTGAGATAATCGAAATGTTGTATCGCTCTCCCTTCATTCGTATGTAGCATATCCTTTCATTTATAGGTTTAAAATTTAGTATATTCTGTACTAGGTTGTCTCTAATCACGAAGCCCGTTCCAAATTCATGTCTTCCGTTTTTGTTACCGCTGAAGAAGATGGTGGATTTACTTATTTTTATATTTCCATCGTCTGGCCATCTTATTTCTTGGACGGCTGTTATATCCATTCCTATGTTTTCCAGTTGTTCCACAGCATTTATAGCAGCTCCAGGTCTGTACCAACTCTGGACATTCCAAGTTCCAATATTCATGGTCCTTTTACATTGCATTTGTCGTTTTTTGTGTTTGTCTGTCCGGTTCCGAGGCAAAGTTGCAGTTTTCATAACTAGTTTCTTTTTTCCGAGGGTGGGTAGTTAACCCTCCGCTCAACCCTCCTCTTTTATCCGGGCTTGGGACCGGCTGCAGTAAGGTGATTTCAGAGCTGCATTATTTGCCAATTTTCACTGTGTTAAAATTATGACACATTATAAATATAAATATACACACAATATAAATCGATTTACTAAGAAAAAAATCTTTTAAAAAAGGATTAATAAATAAGATGCATGAATTGCCTCCTTTTGTATAAACAGACTTTAATAGGGAAATAGAGTGAAGATCGGGACGTTCCCCTGCTTATCCCGATCCTACCTTCTTCTATTTTTCTCTCAAAGCTTCCCCCCTCCGTTTTCTCAGCTCTGTAATAAACGAACAAAAAACAAACACAGCTTTCCAAATGCGGTATTATCAAATATGTATTTTATTTGTTTCACAATTTTGAATTATAGGAATTTCTTATATTATATTTAGATATTCCTTATAATATATTTCCTTATATTATATGGGTGTTTCATAAATGTCCGTTAAAAATTCTAGGGCGTTCTACAGCCCAAATTTGGAAAAAAAGTCCCTTCAAAGATGTATCCGAAAACGCTATATAAAAAAATATATTCAAAAATACAAAGGCTTCGTTCCCCGTATATATCGCCACTGGTTGACTATCAAGATGAAAATAAGCACAAACTGTAGTTCGGCACCAGTAACGAGTACACACAAAATTTGATTCAATTATCATTAGTTGCGTCTGAGATATTAGCAAAAATGTTGTATGTACTGCAAATCGAAATGTAAATGGTTTGATGACTCCATATATGTCTATTGTAGTCGTTGGATCGTGCCTATTCCTGATGCTATCTTACATTATGTGTGCAAGTCAAAATAAAGTACGTGAACAAATAGTAGATAGTGTTGAAAACTGGAATTTATCCTCTACCATGTTGCATGATTGTGATGTTAATAATTAGGAAGTGTCGATGCATATTTCAAAGCTCAAACCGCTTAACCTACGAAACCCTGGAGACGAAGTTTACATACTCGGCCGGTTTACTAATATTTGAAATTTGTTACGAGGACCGAATAAAATCAAGTTGAAGGGCGGATCAGCCCGCGGTCCTAGAAAATCTGAAAAGTCTGAAAAAATTATCGAATCGTTTTATAGAAAATTTTAAAGGTTTGTTCTCCTAGCAACTTCAAGTGTACTAAATAGTTTTAATCTGCATATATTTTAGAATAATTTAGAAAAAGTTTTAGTCTTTATAAAATCCCAATGTACACTATATTGCCCGTTATTATAATCACTCATTTCATGCTTACGTCTAACCAAAACCTAAAATAATTATTAGGTGCTTGTTTTGTACAAAATTTCGCGCCTTTTGATGTATTATATGTCAACATCTATGAAAAAAATTCAAGATTTTTTCAAGGCTTGAAAATATCCTGATCTCTCCTATTTTGATTTATTTTAATCAAAATACACAGAATTTTACGCAGATTAGGCTAATTTAAATTATTATACAATTTAGTTAACAAAGAGTCAGGCAATCTAAAAAAACTATTTTTAACCATCTAAAAACACCTTGTTATATTTTCAGCGATATCTTAAACATGGTGAAAGTAGCAGAATTAGTTTTAGATTTTCTGAAAGCTTAAAAAAATCCTATAATTTTTAAGAACAATTTATTAATATTGTTTCAAACAATAAGACTGTGTAAACTGTTCAAAAATGACGATAAAATTTTGAAAATTTCTTTGCAACAAACAACAACTTTGAAACCAACCACTCGATTGCATTCAACCTTATTTATATTCTTAACTTGATTCATAATTAATAAGTGTGCAAAGTTTTAATAAAATCCATTCGAAAATGTTGGAGAAAATATGTTATGCAAATGTTTATTTAACTTGAACTTGATTTTATCCAGTTTACAATTACAATTTTCAAATCTTACCAACGGTCGGGAAAAAATGAAGAACGTTTGGTAATTATTAAACAATTTTAATTGATTATATTCAATTCATTTGCCATTCACAACATTTGTGTTTCAAAATAAAACACAATTGTGGCTGTATGTTAAACTATTTTTATTTATTTAATTTCAAAACCTCTTGTTCTTAATGAGAAACTATTTAGTTAATAGTGTGTTCAGTTTTATCTGTCTAGTCCGATAGTATCTCTTTGGTCTTGTATACTCGACCTTGCCTGTCTGCTCTTTTCTGTCTTGTCTTGTCTCTCGGATATTTCTCGTGTACTCTTATCTGACTAGTCTCTTCTCTACAGATGTTTTTTTTAAATAATATTGAATGTATCTCTAAGTCTAGTCTTGTCCGTTGAATATCTTATTTGTCTGCCTTGTCTTATCTTTCTTGTGCTGTATATCTAGTTCTATATCCATAGGTCGCTCTGTATATCCATAGGTCGCTCTGAATTATTTGACCAGTTTTGTCTCTCATGTCTTTACACAACTTTTTTTTTCATGCATTCATTTTTAATATATCATAGGTTTTTGTGTTCTCTTATTACGTATTTCTACGTATTCGTAGTTAATAAATAATAATAATAATAAAGTTCTAAGAAGCAGATATTACAAAATGAAATACTGATTTTCTTCATTTTATAAAGTCACAGTCATACATAACAGAAAATGGTTATCAAGAAATGTTTGCCTCGAAAACAATTGCTTTATACCATATAATAACAAAAATAACTGGAAGCAATAAAAATAAAGGTAAGACTAATTTCCCAAATTAAATTGAATTGAAATTGTTATAGTCTATAACCGCCACCTGCTAAACCAACTGACTAACCAACATTAGAGTTTCAAGTAGAATTTAACGTTCCAAATTTTCATTCCTATAATTATTCTCATTCTTATTCTAATATATCAAGCTAGCTAACTTCATATACTACGAAGTTAAATTACTTAGGCTAATTAATAAAATTAGTATAATTCATCCCAAGGTAGATAATAAATTTGCAATAAAAAATTTAATTGAGGAAATTTTCTATAGTATTAACAGGTTTTACATTGATTCGCCAGAAAAGAAATATTCGTTTTTTTATTAAGAGAAAATGAGACTGTCTGTAAATATTAAAAATACCAGAAAAAAATGTTTTTAAAGAATTTTATTGAATCGTTTTTGTTGTTTTTATGTTTTCGGAGTAACGTCTGATAAATCAAAGGGATTTTTAAATGGTCTATTTAAGAAGATATGTTTTTTTAATACCATTATTTTTTACTTTAAAAAACGTATATAAAAATAAACTGGTTGTAATTGATTTTTTATTGTGAGAGGGTTTTGTGCTTCAGTCGGTAAAATGTTTAATTTAGTAGGTACTGTGAATACCGTCGCTTTATAATTAAATCAATTCTTGAAAGAAAACAAATTTTATACCCTTTTAGTGTTTATTTTTAGTTTGTTGTCTCACTCGTCACTTTTAAGGAGTGTGAAAACCAATTATTAATTTGCTTTAACAATTTATTTGATTAATTTGCTTGAATAATTTAAAATTTCTATTAGCTTCAACTCATTGCTTGATTTGGTCTCACAATCGCTTTTTTACTTTAAATTATTAAATCATTAGTTATAAATTAAACATTTTATAAAAAAGTTCACACTTTTGGTTCGTAAACATTAAAGAACAACAAAGGTACCGTAGCTCACTTAAATTCTCTTCTTTATTCCTCAGACCTATGGTTATACTCTTTAATGTTATTCGTTTTTTTCGTCACAATTTTCTAATTTCAAAAATATCGATATAACAATAGCAAGTCTCGTTTTGTATTGTACAAAAATAATCCCTCTAAGATAAATTAAACATATTGAATATGTTATGGTAATTACTAAGTAAATAATATTGAGGCTCTTCTTGCAAAAAAATACAAGTGTTTATTTAAACATTTCTGAAAACATTAATTTTTTAAATAGCTAGCATAATTTACTATCTGTCAATTTTAAAAATAAATATTACCTAATTGTAAGTAGTGTAATTTTATTTCCAAAACAATCGTAATCAATTCTAATCGAAATTGTAGGTAATAAACCAGCAATAGTAGTCTTATTGTTAAACTCGATCGATCACGAGAATATTTGTTCCAGAGAAATATCAACGAGAAACAAAAATGAAGTCTATTGGAACAAAAAATGGAACAGTCCCAATAGTTTGGTGAATGGAACTTGAAAATATAGAATTGGAATAATGCTCAGAAATATACAATAATGAAAGAAAACTTATGGAACGGTCAATTACTACCAATGAAGATAAAATTTGCTATCATTAATGGGATTAAAGTCTGGTAAAGTCTACGAGAAATATAACGAGGTAGGTGTATATGGCTTGAGAAAGAAGCGATTTTCTAGATCATTTTGAAAGATGCGGGTTTTGCTTGTTGTAGTTATTCGTGGAGGCATGTGCGTTGATCAGTGCATAAGCTTTGTTTCCAGATCGAATCGTCAGTGTTGATATTTTTTCTGATTTTGAGGTGAAATCCATTACAGGGTCCAGTATCGATTTGTGTACTACACATCCTGTTCCGAAGAGTTTGAGGTTTCTTTTTGCAATAGTGATGGCTTTCCCTTGTATATTCTGTAGTTTTCCGGGTCAAAGTGAGTGTTTTTGAGAAGCTCCGATTCTTCTCTTCACAACATGTCTGATCCCCAGGAATCCGATGATTCCTGGGCCTATTACTCGGCCTTTTGGACTGGGGCCCAGGGTAGTAGATTCTTTCCCATTGTTTTGACATGATTACTGTCAAAATGTCGATTACTCTCAAAACTGTTTGTGTTGAGGTTTTGGGGGTGAAATCCAAACGGATCTCACAAAATTTCGACTGTTTCGAGAATTTCGAAATTTCGAGTTTTGAGTTCCAGAAGGTCCAATCACAGCCGAGCTCACAGAGCCAACAGACGCTGACGAGAGAACCGACGGCGGTGATTCCCACACATACGTGTCTGGATTTTCACCTGTAACCCTAGGCAGGAGCCCTCACAGGGTGCTACCAACCGAGCCTGATGGACCCAGGTTTTTTGATGAGGTGTTACTCCTCCTCCTCTTCCTTCCTCATCACTTGCGAGATGAGGCCCCAGGCTTGTGACCGGTGTGTAACAAGTACGGAGTTGTTTTTAATTAGAAATTGCACATATTAATATTACTATATTACTACCTTTTATAAATCCCGAGATCGGAAATTTGACATTTTTAAAATTTTAACATTGGCATTACCATTTATTTTCATTCCAAAAAAAGAATGTTCAACCCAAAAATGTTAAAAAACGTTCAATGTTCAACTAATCGCGGAATTTTCTTCCGAACCATAAATTTTCAAACTTTCCCGCCCATCACAGTATCTATGAAATTTTTGACTGTTCAAAATTTGTTCAAATTTAGTCCGAAAGTTCCAGTATAAAGACTTTATTACTGGTGAAGATTTCTACAGTCACACTATCGACACTGTTCCGTCGCCAAGGCTTTTGACAGTGTTTAGCATACCGGCCTTTTGGACAAACTGTCTTTAATCAATGTTCCTACTTACCTACTCCATATAATCAAAAGTTTCCTTTATAACAGACCTTTAACAGCAAAAATCAATACTTATATATCTCTTATATTTAGCCCTATGCAGTGTCTCAATCAAGGCCCTGCCCTCTTCCCTAACCTATACAACATCTTCTGCCACGACATCTATAATTACGACCAACCAGACAAATCCCACATTGACTTATCATACTACATTCTACAATACCCTGACGACACAGCACTGATTTTCCTCAACAACTCCCTAAAAATTACTTTTGACCTACTCAAGAATCTCAGATGGTTTATCTTGTGGAGATTCTCTCCAAATCCCCCAAATTCCAACTCCTAATTCCAAATCACAAAATTTCCTTAAATTCTCCTCATATCCGCCCAGGCACCATAGACGTACAACCGACCAGAAACATTAAATACCTCGGAATTACTATCGACACTAAACATAAATTCATAGTCGACGCAAAATTACGTAAGTCCCACATCATCAAACGCTGCAAACATTTTAGAGCCTTAACATACGGCAATCAGGATATTTCAACAAAGACCGTGGCAAAAATATATAAATCCGTCTGTAGACCAATATTTGACTACGGGCAGTAAGTGCCCGTAGTCAAGTATTGCCATCTATTAACAAAGCAAGTAAACGAACTCTTGAACAGCGTTACGACTCATCACCAAACTTAGACACCCCAACAATCCTCTGCACAACCTCTCTAACCATGTCCAATGGAAAAACACAGGACCCACCAATTACAGATAGACGTGACGGAATCACAAATAACTTTAAGGAAAAGCTCGTGACGTGTAACGCTATTGACGAACTCTATTTAAAACAAAAAACTATAACAGCAAATATCCCTCCCGAACCCCCATCTAATTTTTAAACGTCGACTGATCAACATTTTTTAAAAATCTATTTTGTAGTACAGCAATAAACATGTTTTATTCTTATTGGTAAAATCACACTACATTATAGATAATCATATAAACTTAATAAAGTCGGAACACAGCCTGAATATATAAATATATTCAACCTTTCCGGAGCTCTATAATATTTTTGTGTCTTTCTAGGACTACCAAACCAAATCTCATGTAAAATTACTTATGAATAGCCATCTGCACTTATGAGAGAAAAATCTCTAAACTCCTCTGCAGTGGCTATTCACATTAAGTTAATAGAAAGATAAAAAATACAATGATATTGTTCTGGTTTTTGTTGAGTGCTACGATGGTGGACTGAAAACTAGTAAATAACACTTGACAATGACAACTGGCAAATTTCACATGAGATTTGTTTTGGTAGTCCTAAAAAGCTCAAAAATATTATAAAGCTCCGGAAAGGTTGAATATATTTATATATTCAGGCTGTGTTCCGGCTTTATTAAGTTTATGTATTATTATTATTATTATGATTGATTATAGAAGAAAATGTGGAGCGAAACAATTTTACAATTTTCTAAAGTGATGAGGAAACAGTTAAGTAAGTGTTCTTTATAAGAAAGCCAAAATAGAAAATTTTACAGTCAGAAATTATTATTATTATGTCAAATGCTTGGGATACATCGACATAAATAAAATGCCAATTGTGAAATAAATTCAAAACGAAGGTGTACGAAGGTACAATACAAGAGGTAAGACAAAGATCAATTGTTTTTAAATTTGTTGTATTTAAATCTAGTAAAATGATTCAATTGAGAATAGTGCAAATTGTATTCGAAGTTCTTCTGAATATTGCAGCGGGTGGTCAATACTTCCAAGACGGGCACTATATTAAGACCCAGGATGTGTTTATTTGATGTTGTCTTAAATTATTTTAAGTTTTTTTTTAATATTTACGATAATTTACAATCTGTCACGTGCACTTGAGTTGGAATTTCCAAAGGGATGAATTAATCATACAGTTTATGGTCTATTCCCGCTTCTAATTGCCAGTGAATAGTTCTTGTAAAGCATCTGTTTATTGTCAATACGAGCAACCGATTGGGAGCGGCGCGGCGGTTAAGTTTAGCTATTAAAATTTTCTGCTTGTTAACATATTCGAAGCAGTGAACTTGTAACTGCTACTATCCGGTATATTTGACCTTTTCGCTGCAGTGTATGCGTAATTAAATCAGTATAGCAGCAATTGCGGGTTAAAAATATTTAGCTAGATATTAAAGAAAATTCTGACAGCGAGTGTTGTAAAATTTAGTAGTAAAATAGTTTAGGATGATATAAAAAATATAGCCGCCTTACATTCGATCACGCGAACGTTTGTTCAAAAACAAATAACCACCGCGACTTAACAAATAGTATATATGTGGGCAAATAGCTTTCACATACACATTTATATTTAAATATTTTTTTCGAAGTGAAATGCTATTTGGCGACATCGTTAATGGACAAGTAGCATGGTTTATGCAAATATATTATAAATATAATATAGTGATTTCGAAAGAATATAGGCATTCTGGACAAATAGCTTAAATATTATAATATCCCCCTATATTATATATAGTCTGAATAAAATGCAGAAAGTTAAAGGTAGAACCCCATCATTATGTGGAGAGTTAAGTGCAGGGTTATTTAGCTGTGGTTCTTTTACGAGTAGAAGAAGTATTGATCCCACAGATAAATGTATTTAATGTATTTATAAGAAAATATTTATAAGAAAATTATCCAGCAGATGTGGTATTATGAGGCAAGAATTTAATTTTGATTTTATCAAAATATACAACATTGCTAAATGTGTTGGCATATTCTCCATTATAAGAAGAACTTCGTTCTTCTTATAATGCATAATGTCCGAAACAATTAATGACAAATAATCGATACTTCAAAATATTTTACACCACCGAGTTGGTAGAAGAGCATACCGTTGATGATATAATAAATAAAGTGCTATGGTAGTTAAGAAAGAGCAGGAAATATAAAGGCTCGAGAAGAAGAATTAACAAAAATGAAGCAATTCCAACAAACGACGAAACATTTACTGGTGCTAATTGCAAGAATTGGTTAAAATGTGGCATCCATATAAACGGGTTTCTTCTAGATCCAAACATAATTTCAGTCACAATGTCATTTATTACCTTAGAATTATAGAAATAAGTGTTGAATGAACATTTTAAAAACTATTTCGTCTAAGAGAGAACAATAAGCAACTGAAAATCAATCGCGTTCCATAAAATTTCGATTTCGATTAAAATAAAGATTTCAAAATTAATTTATAGCGTAAAACTGTTAATTCTCAGTTCATTCCACATCATCCATTTTCCTCACTAAGTTAAGATACGCATTTTTTAATTATAGAATCTAGAACTGATTAATTAACATTTGGAGTTACCAATCCCATTAGGTTTATAAGTCGAGGTAGTACTGTAATCACTACTGTGAGTGTCACAAATGAAACGAGCTCGTATTCTGGCTCCATAGCAGAACCTGCACAGATAGTTTTTGTACATTGAAAAGAAAATACTATTCGTATGCATGTTTTCTGCTATACACTCCAGATCTTAAGGTTATTTTACGAATATTTATATATATACTATATTTAAAAGATCTTTCTATTGAAATTTTAGTTCGGATTAAAAATTATTTACATCAGTAAATCGTTAAAATGTTATGTATTATAACAGAATTGTGTTTGTTGCAGGTTTGTAGCGAAAGGGGTGTTGAGTTTGTAATTTCCGAAGAGTAATACAAACTGCGCATTATGATAACACCTGATTTTGATGAAGGTGTTGGGTAATAATTCAAGAATTAGTTATTCCCGGGTGCGAAGGGTGAAAATATCGAATGTATAATGATGCGCGGAATGAGCGGAACTCGCTAGGGGTCGGATTCTTGCCATATTATATAATGACTTGAATAAAAGTGTATTCTTTATGGTCAGGAAATATACTTCACCTAGTATATTTAAAGTAAACTGGATAGGAACATAAAACGTGAACCTCTTTTGACATAAACTTGCGGTCATAAAGTAAACCTATTAAAATGTATGGTTGTTTGTATCGGCAACATTGTGAAGTATTACGTAGATTCAGCAAATATTTTTGTGAAGTGAAAGGGCCAACAAATCAAGTGTTGTTTATCTCCATATTTAGAATGCAGTGCGGTGTCAACCATGCAACCACTTTTATCGCTGAAGCCCAGTTAGCAATGGGCAACCAAACAACACAGACACATGGAAGCTGAAAATAGCAACACACGCATTACACATCACCACATGAATATTAATACAATCTCATTCTTCTCCCTTTATTTTATACCCCATATAAGAATATATGAATATATATATATATATATATATATATATATATATATATATATATATATATATATATATATATATATATATATATAGGACAGAAACAACCGTTTCACTGCGTCAAAGCAAGAAACGGTCAAGACCTAAAAATGTCAGGGGCTGAAGGCCGGCAGTTCTTAATAAAAGCGACTGAAACTAGTTGAAGAGCATTATTCACTGACTATAACTGAAACATCTGAATCTATCGATAATTATTCTAGTTATTAAATATCTGATGGCACGGATGCATTTATAGATAAAAACCCAGACTGACGAATGGCCAACACGGCCGCCATCATACACTGACACGAGACTGTCGCCACTGTTAACTACTCGCCGGTGAAATGAACGCCTAGGTAGAGGAGCGCGCCTATTTTGAAGTCTCCCTCTCCGTGGCGTCGTGAGTGTGAAAGTGATCCCTGCACACTGTACGTTTGCTCAACAAACTCGGAGATCAATTATATGTTGACAACAACAACTCTTATGCATGCACAGTGCACATAACTTCCAAAGTATCTAGTATAGATCTAGTATAGATCTATACTATTTTTTTATTTGTCTAAATGAAACCAAATTTCAGGAAAAATCATGAGAAACAATATCAAAATTATGCTTGAACTCAAGAAAAGTTTACCATCTTTGTGGCCTCTGAAACACAAGGAAATCTGATGATGCTGAATTTCAAAAATGCCGAAAAGGTTGAAAAATGCCCATAAAAAAGGTTCATTTTCATTGTTTCTGTTATTGACGATATATGCAATTTTAAAAATAGCAGAATTATTGGTGTCAAGAAGGTAGGTTAATCTTATCGATAAATTGTTTGCAGGTTAAACATTTACGCTAAACTAAAAACGGTTTAAACTAAAGACGGTATATTTGATTTCCTGTAGTGCAGAACCGTAATTATATCATTCGGTGTTAGTGATTGAAAGTTAGTGAGAGCCACATCACTAACGTGTAGTTCACAGGATGACTCCAAATATTAATTTAATTGCAACGGGTCTGCATCTTATCATCTTATCGGCTTCAGCTACTTAGTGCACGTATAGAAACTCCTTTTCACGAATATTTAAAAATCGAAACAAAACAAATAGACAAAAGTCAAGAAACAGTTTCCAAGCTTAATACTTAATCCAAAAACAATATACGTTAAACATCACACCACAAAAGGACTGAAGTTTTCTTATATTTTAGCAGAAATAAATTTAGAAGTATAAGGTATTCTAATAGGGCACTACAAACTTTAAAAAACACCCAAAAAGACCCATTGGTTGGGAAAAGACCTTAAACTCAGTTTCTGTGGTTCTATTAGAAACCGTTTTACATCTACTGAAAATCTGTCGAGCATTGGTCCACAAAGAAAGGTGTAGTAAGTGTAGAAGAAATGCTATATTTGAACCCGGTCTTCAAGCTACTTGTCATGAGCTACGGAAGATGGTACAACAGAACTGTAAATATAGCAATATAATCGACAAAGTAAATAATATAAAACCAAGAAAATTTGCCAGATATTATATTTGATATTATTGAAACGAAGTTCTTTTACGCGGGTGTTACAGTAAGATTTTTTATTCAATTTTGCCTTATAACTTCAAGTTAAATATTATATTAGTATTAAGTATTAATTATTATATTAGTATTAAGTGGTTTATTCACTAGTGAAATATGATTTCACTAGTGAAATAATAGTATCCATGGCAACACACAATTATAACTCACTTACCGGCTCCGTAAACATAACCCTAACTGTTGACTTCGCTGATGTTCTTTTTTGATCGCCAATAACAAAACTTATTGTACATTTTTTTGAATAAATTTCTTGATTTTCTGCTGGAGTAATCTTTCCGCAATTGTTTCACCATCTTACAATAATTCTTCGGATGTATTAATTTATGGTTAATAAAGGAATCAACAATTAATATAGGAATCAACAGTTTTATAGTTGTAAAATCAGCTGGATGTATCATTAGTTAGTAGGGTAAGATTGCACAAGTCTTGCCCTCTATGACAAAAGGCAAGGCACAAAAATGACAAGGGTCTATGAAATAAAAATATAAGTGGTAATGATAACGATATCATTACCATTCATATTTTTATTATACACAGGAGTATTGCTGATATTTATTAAAACAACATTCCACAGAGTCTGTTGTCCTATATCAGATTAATAAAATGTATGAACATTGATTTAATACGATATAAAAAACCAGTATTCTAAGTCGTAATAACTATAGCGTGCCTACGTATAAAATTGGAAAATTATAATAAAAATGTCTCTTGTTCAATTAATTTATTTATATCATTAATTCCAACAATGATCACAAGGATTTTTTTTTATATTTTCTTGACAACTCGCAAAGGATGTAGGTATACACTAGCACTTATGTCAATACCCAGTCATCACAACGTTGTTCAATAGCCGGGGTATCCGGGTTCCCGCGCCGTTACACAACCCATAGACGGACTAACCCAACGTTTCTCAACCTTTTTTTACTTGCGTACCCCTTGACCTATTATAGCTAATCCACGTACCCCTACCTTTTCCTCCATTATGTATAATAACGATGTAAAACTTGTTCAATATATAACAAACAATAAAAATGGAAAGGCAGTACAGAGACTTATTCCCATTGTAACATCTTTTAATGTAGATATCTTTTGTTTCTTTTTCTCTTTCCTTTTATGTTCAATTTATCTATCACTGTCTGTAACTTTTTCTGCGTACCCCCGGAAATCATTTCACCTACCCCAGGTTGAGAAACGCTGGTCACTAACCGACCCCCGGAAATCATTTTTACGTACCCCTGGGGGTACGCGTACTCAAGGTTGAAAAACGCTGGTCACTAACCATAATATCTAAATATGAGCTGTAATTATGTGATATAAATAAATATTCTACCGAATTATTATCATATTTAATTACAGCTCACATAAGATGTAACAATTGTTCAGATATTAATTTAATTTAGCGAATAAACAAATATTTTCTATTAAATTTGTAAAAGTAAAAATTTATACTAATGATTATAACTATTATTAATTATCAAGGTCTGAAAGAGAAAGTCTGAAAAAGAAAAAGAAACGAACAGCAAGGTCTGAAAACCCAATGTCCTTAATCAGAGAACTAGATTGTAAAACTAAAGGCAACATTTTGCAGAAAGCTCTCATTTAACTGTTATTCTCGATAATTAGTTGAAAAATGTAGGTAAAGGGTAAAGCATTAAAGATCTGACGCGATTGAAAAATTAAGAAATAGGGTTTATAATCTGTTTTTAATTTGCAAATTGGGCTACATTAATTAATGAAGTTCAAGATTTATAAGTTTAGAAGCCTAGAGCCATTGAAACCGAATAGGTATATAATTCTAATTAGAAAGTTGAAACCCTTTTAGGGAGCGCTGTGACCATATTTTTGGAGATTTTTCTATAAAAAATAAAAATTATAAAAAACGCTGATTTACTTAATGTGCTTTGGTAAAATTTGAAATAATTTCGCACTCTGGTAAAACATTTCAATTTTCAGGTAATTTTTTTTTGTTGATTCAAGAAAATGAATTGGTTACTTTTGAGTGTTTAGCATAGAAATAAAGAACAACATGCGAAACATTATTATATTATATAAACCCGCGAGACGGATAATTAACAGGCTCGATGCCATGTAGATTAATGACGAAAGAATACAGTGAATTTAATAATTTTCACAAATAGTTTTTGAATCCTTAAGAAATATAAAAATTCGAAAATAAACGGCAAGAACGCTACCAAAAAATAATGTAGCTAGTATATCACAAGCTCAAGCTTATGATATACTAGCTGCTGCCTGTGGCTTCATTCGTGTGGATTTTGGGATTTTTTTTTTAAGTTTGATCCAATGTGCATGCGGGGTGTTAACCCTTCAAACACTGCGGTCTACTAGTGGCCTATTGTATTTTGCCCACATTCACTTATAGGCCCAGAAACCTATTTGTTATTATAAATTGCGCTAATTACTTTTTCACATTTGTCTTCTGGTAAAAATGCGGCAGATACTGGGGATAGAACTCGGGACCTCTATACTTGTTAGTTAGCGCTCTAACATGAGGCCACGAGCGTCACCACTACACCATTCGCGCCTACCTAGACCACTCGCCCCGACCTACACCACTCGCGCCGACCTTGGGATTTGATATAATTGTTTCTAAATGAAACATGCGGTTTTTGTCCAATCTGTACGAAATTTAATTTACAGTTTGATGTGTCAACATAATGAGCAATGTTTATTGCAGATGTCAGACTAACATCTGCAATAAACATTGCTACTGTGGTACTGTGGCTACATGGCTTACTGGCTACAAAATAAAGATCAGATGTGAAAAAGGTCAGATGTGATATACGAATTATTGACGTTAGAACTAAACAATTTGGTAAGTAAAATTACCATATAATACTAATTTAAAGTATCTGTTCTTACATTCAGCTCTTACATTTAACATCTCGGTTTTTGCGACTATCAAATATTTTACCTCGAATATAACCGAATTTCAGAAAATAGTGTCGCTTTGCGATATACCCTTATAAAACATGCTCATATATTTCATCGTTTTTTCTGGGTTTTAGGAAAACAATTCTAAAATCCTTAACATATTTTTTGAGATATAGGTGTACTAATAAAACAATTACTCCTATTTTTCCACCAATTAGGGACGGAAATTCAAAAAGGCTTCCTTAGTGGGTACCTACGTCAGGAAAACATGTCCTTTCTACACTTAACGGAAAGACGTGCCCAAGCTAAATCCTTTTTTAGTTGGCAGATTTTTGTCAGTTTAAATTTCCAATCCTCACATCATTTAGGTTCGTTTAAAAAGCTCTGGAAACCATTAAAATATAAACCTTCAAAGGAATCTTTCATAAACATTGCTATTTAATTAAAATTTAAAATAAATTAATACCCTGCGTAAGCGAGGATAGATAAGCTACTTCGAACAAATAAACTTGTTCAGTTCAAACATTCATATACTCGCACATACAAATATTTTTAACATGTAACTACCGCCTGAGGCTACCGAGTCTTAATTAATTTAGAAATCTGTTGATGCGTGTGTTTGCGGGTTGTCAACATCGAATCATATGTTTTCCACGAGAAACGTTACACTTTTTACGTGAAACGTTACAAGTTACCCTTTTGGGTAATGATTCAGCCAATTTAACAACCAGTGACGGCAGGGGACCCAACGGACAACATACCGGCCACACAGGCCTTTTTAGATTTTTTTCTAGCTGGGGATTTATATGGATATTTCCGTTCAAAATGCGGTGACACAGAAAATGACAAAACGACACATTTACCAAATTTAAGAAAATTAAGAATAAGAGCAAGTATACATAATGCTTTTACTACCTATAACGTGCAGTTAATATATGTTGCAATTAATACCGGGTGATTGTTTGATGTTTAAGAATTATTGGAAGGGATTCAAGCGAAAAAATTAAAAATCAAACGAACTTACCTAAGTGAAGTTCGATTGTAATTATATGAGAGTCTCGTTCGAGATGATTACATTGTAGTACCGCTACTTCCCACTAGATCCAACCACAAGTTCAGAGTTTAAAATTTCGGGCTCCCACCCACGCATCTCGTCCTTATACTACCGGTCACACTTCATATAGTTTAAAGCTTATTTTAATATTAAGGAATTTAGCTCGTATACACAATACTCCTTAGTACGGGTGGGAAAAACTTTTACGAGAAGAAAATAAGGGAGGGATGTAATCATCTCGAACGAGACTCTCATATAATTACAATTCAACTTCACTTAGGTAAGTTCGTTTGATTTTTAATTATATTTCGAGTCTCGTTCTTCGAGATTACATTTTAGATGTTTAGAGCAAGATGTTTATATGTAGTGTATATTAATTATAATCATTAACATTTAAATCCTTTAAATAACAACGAGCTTAATTGCCATATTTATATCCAATAGTGGAATAATTATCATTAATCTTTTACTTAGAAAAAATATAATTAATGAACGTCTCTTTTTCTGGTTCTATTGATCGTTTGTAAAATTTTGCAAACATTTGCGAATTTTGCGACCAACCTGCAGTGTTTTTTATGATGCTTACGTCTAAGCCTTTTAGTTCCACAGCCGATGTCGCCGCATGTCTCGTGCTGTGAGCTGTGTATCGCTGATCTATACCAGCTTCTACTAAACAGCCTTTTATCCATCTGCTTATCGATTGTGAAGTCGCTCTACGATACGGTTTTTTTAAAAGTTATCAACAAATAATCAACATTTCCTCTTAAATGTTTGTTTTTTTTCAAATAGACTAATAAGACCCTAGCCTGACCTTACCAAGGCAAACACCTTTTCGGTCGTTGAAGAATGGTAGGACAAAAGATGGTTTGCGGGGCTCCCACTCTCGATGTCTTTATTTGATCAGTTATTTTTATGGTAATATTTTTTGTTAATGTTGCAATATTACTTACACGAATTAGGGATAATGTCTGTACTCTGTGTGCTGTAGCTAGTGCTAATAAACACACTAATTTTAACGTGAGCGATTTCAGATCTAAAGTTTCAATAGATTCAAGCCTCTCTGCCAAGTTTAAAATTGTTTCACTATTCCAAACTGAACTGTATTTGGGCCTTGTTGGTCGCTTTTTGAAGACACATTTGAAAAAACAACTGATAGAAGCATCATTACCTAAATCAATCGAGCTAATTAAATTGATGGCGGACCTTTCAGAGTTAAGTGTGCCATATGAGGCATCTTGATTAAATCGAAAGGTTAAATATTTTAGCACCCAATACACCTCTTGTTGGAATGGGTCCGTTTTTCAAGGCCGAATTGTACTGTTTGATCGTAGACTCCGTTAACGATGAGATTAGGTTGTTCACTGTTTCTTCTGGGACTAATTTTCGCTGGTATGAACGTCGGAGAGCCTCCCTGCAACCAGGGAAGGGTGCTTCGCTAGTGGATGACTCAATGAACTACAAGGAGATAACAGTAAATCTGATGAGGGAGATAAGACAATGGGCTCTTCCATAAGCATAGATTTAAATAAAGGAAACCAAGGCTGTGTAGGCAAATGAGGAACTACTACTATTCCCTGAGCTTTATCCAGTTTTATTTTTTGTAAAAACTTTAGCAATTACAGCAAATGGTGGAAAGGTATAGAAGAAATATTTTTGCGATTTTACTTTAAATGCATCTATATCCGAAACTATATATGTCAAAAAAACCGCATCTATATATGTCAAAATCTTTGAGTTTTTGTATTATTTCTTGAGGCGAACAAATTAATACCTGGACCTTTCCATTTTGCAATTATTTTTTGGAAAAAACGATCTCCTCCCATTCGAACTCCCATTCCGTGTCTATATTCACTTTTCTTGATTCTCTATCCGCATCTGTGTTTTCCCGCGAAGGAATGTAAAATGCAAATATCCAAATCTTCCTCTCTTCACACCAGTTCCAGATGTTTCTAGCTAATTTATCAAGCTCTATAAATTGTACCTCGCCCATACGGTTGATGTACGAAATCGCTGTGGTGTTGTTAATCCTAAGTAGGATTTCACAATTTCCGCATTCTTTAGCAAAGTATTTTAACGCTAAGAATGCTGCTATGATTTCCAATTGGTTAATATGGCCTTTTTCCTCATTCTGAGACCAGAACCCATTAGCATTTTTGTCACCACAATGGGCGCCCCAACCAGTGAGCGAAGCATCAGAGAAAATTTCAATTTATAAATAAATTACCTAGTTGGATTCTTTGTTAAGGAAATACTACCTAGCCACCAGTTTAGTCATTTATTATTAATGCTTTTAATTTTTCCCTCTCTAAAAGTTTAGTGTATAACATACCATATGGTACACCCTGGCATTCTGCAATTAATACTCCAGTTAAGCCAGCAAATTCGCTAATTGAGCATGAATTTTTGACTAAGTATTTTCGAATATAATTAGATAGTTTATGTTTCTTTTCCTCCAGTAGGGACAATGCCATATTGCTGGAATCTATTATAAAGCCCAAATATTTACACCTGAGTTGTGGCTCTTGTTTACTCTTCTTTTCATTTACAATAAAACCTAGTCTACTAAGGACTTTTCTTGTACAGGCTATATTTTTCCTACATTCAGTTTGTGATCGGCCAATGCACAGAATGTCATCTAAGTATGCAGTCGATAGAAAGCCCTTTTGTCTTAAAAGATTAAGAACTGGTTTTAATATTTTTGTAAATACATAAGGGCTTGTACAAAGTCCAAAGGGTAAACATTTAAATTCGTAAATACGGTTCTTAAATTTTAGTCTTAAAAATTTTCGGCTAAGTGGACCAATTTTTACCAAGAAGTAGGCACCCTTCAAGTCTAAATTACAAAAAACCAAACTCTGGGTAAATTAGCTTTAAGGCTAACTGCAAATCTTCAATTTTAAAATGCTGTATTTCAATGAACTGGTTTAAACGTTTCAGATTTAATATAAATCTTTTTGACCGTCAGGTATTGACACAAGGAGTAAGGTGATAAAAATTTCCCTACTACCGGTTCACATTCAAGAAGTAGGCACCCTTCAAGTCTAAATTACATAACCAAACTTTGGGTAAATTAGCTTTAAGGCTAACCGCAAATCTTCAATTTAAAAATGCTGTGTTTCAATGAACTGGTTTAAACGTTTAAGATTTAATATAAATCTTTTTGACCGTCAGGTATTGACACAAGAAAGTATGGTGATAAAAATTTCCCTACTACCGGTTCACATTCAACTATTGCTTCCATAGATAATAATTTGTCAAATTCTAATTCTAACAATTTTTTATCTTCCAATGAAAATTGTATATCTTTGCTAAAGCTCAGAGATTGAGGAGGATAAGTATGAAAAGAAATTTCATATCCGCTTATGCAATTTAAAATAAATGCATCGCTGGTGATCTTTTTCCATTCCTAGAAAAATTCACTCAGACGCCCTGCTAATAATCTCACCTCGTCAACTACTTCTTCTTGTCTGTATATGTTGCGCGTGGTGTCTTGTTGGTCGGCCTGGCTAAATTGTTCCTGGTGTTGAACAGATTTGCTTGGGGATGTCTCGGCTGGTAGAATTTGGGGCTCTGATGTGAAGTCCCCTGTCTCGTATTCTGACCCCTCCAGTCCGCCCTGACATTGGTTTAGGCCGTCTTTTCCCAGCAGATGAATTGGAGGCAAGAGTTGTGGAGGCACCTTTCATCTCTTTTCCCATCTTCTCAATCGATTTTGCTGTTTTAATTTTATCACACAAATTATCCCCATACAGTAATAATCCTGGTTTCGTTTTTTGTAGTAAGTCTTTTATGGACTTGGAAAGTACTGGAGAAATAAAAGCCATTCTAGCTGAAGAGATCTGATTATGTAGTTGTGACACAAGTTTACCTGTATCAGCCAGCTTTTCTAATAATTCTAAACGATCTAACGGCTGTTCTTCATCATTCAAGATCATTGTAATGCCTTGTCCCAAGGCAGACAAGGCTGAACCGGCTAGGTTTTGTTCAGCAACAAACAGTTCGTCTCTCTTAATACCTGTTTCGTTAAGTGTTGACATAATTTCTCCATTCAACTCGGGTGCTTCCAGGTAAGTATTTCCACTACGTGGGTATTTGTTCATTAAGTCCGCTTTTATCTCCTTGGCTAAACCATCAGTCAACCAAGTAGACCATCTTGACACCAAACTTTGGTGTAAATTCAAAGATTTTGTACTAATTGCTCCGGGATCATCTCCCAAAACAAACTCTACCTCGTCATCTAATTTTTTCGAATTAGTTGCTTCATCATATGCAGCCTCTGTTGTCTGTTCGTCTTGAATAATGCTGGTACGGGAAGTGCCTGGCTCTTGGTTTTTTCTTCATTGAGAATAGCATTATTTTGTTTCTCAATGTCTATATTTTCCTTGTTTGCTTGAACATCATCTACAAATGAAAAGGAAATGTTTTCCCTGATAATGCTAGATGAAGATTCACAGCACTAGTAGTTATTCCCTCCTAGGTGCAAAAGTCACTAGCCTGAATCGCCCATCAAGACTCACACAAATTGAGTACAAGATGTCGTGTAAATATAAATTATACTCCTATAAAATATCATTTCCGTTAGATCTTAAATACCTGAAATTTTTGTTGTTTTGTTTATGGTTTTTGCAAAGCCTTCAACCATTTTCTCCAACCTCCGCAGTCTCTTGTTAGTGCTTTCCTCTTCCCTGTCTCTGCTCCGTTTTTTACTCTTACCCATAATATCTTGGATTAGATGTTTTTTGTTTAAATAAAATTTTCACAAACAATTATTTTTAGGTTAAACACGTGGTTAAACACTCTCAAAACATGTGGTTTCGTCTAGCACAAAGAACGTTATGAAGTGTGACCGGTAGTGTAAGGACGACATGCGCGGGCGGGAGCCCGAAAATTTTAAACTCTAAACTTGTGGTTGGATCTAGTGGGAAGTAGCGGTACTACAATGTAATCTCGAAGAACGAGACTCAAAATATAATCACATATTTATATGTCAGCTGGATGAAAGCCCGTTAAAATTTCTTCTCATAAAATATTGCAAGTATTTGCCCTGGCTGGCCAATTTCAGTGAACGCCTCATTTAATAACGATATCATGTCGGTTAACCGGATTTTATTGTATAGTTGCTAAAAACAGATACTTTTTATTGATATATAAAGTACTCACTAAAAAGTTAATAGTATATTTGTTTTTCTTTTGAAATTTTATGAGAACACAAATCAATTTCTTATTATACAAAAATTTGTTTGAATCGAACATTATACTAAATTGTAATCTAGTAGACAGAAATGGCGATGTCAGAACTATGTATATATTTTTTTCATTTGAAAAAAGCTTGTAAAATAGCAAGTTGTGGACTGCTATACGTAGCCATAGCGTAAGAGCATTTTGGTGAATTAGGCTTATAATAGTCTGTCAAAATATTTATTTCCAAGGTTATTATGTTGTCCACGCGCAATTTCTTGTCTTATTAGAGACTAGATTTTCTTTTCACAAATATAAATGATTGAGTGGCCAGGCACTCCGTGTTTTTCATTGACTCTCAAAAGCATTTTTATTCTTATAAGAAAACGAATGGAAAAGGGAAATTATTGAGTTTTCTTAACGCTAAAAATACTAAAGAAATTGCTCAAAAGATTTTTTTTTTTTTTTTGAAAAGGGACAATATATAGGGATGAATGTTCGCTGCGAACAGGAAAACTGATAGAAATAGAAAATAAATTATGTTACAAAAGGTCACGCTGATAATAAATGTAAAAATTGATGAAAAAATAAATTGAATTTTGGAATATTCAAATTTGAACAGAATATAATTATTTATAGATAACTATAGAACTAACTATAAATTTATAGACATTCCCAATTTGTAAACTTATTATTTTAAACAGGTTAAAAATGTTTCCGCTTTGGGTTCATGCCAGAAATAATTAGTTTATGTTTATTATACATAAATTAAGTATTAAATTTAGTACGCTGTTAATTACCACAATGCAAAGTATTCATAGCATTAAACTAAAATTAGGGAAGTGTGTATTATATTCGAAAATTTAATATTATCATATATGTGTAGACATACCTATACGCTGTTAGGAGCTACATACATATTCATTGCCTTCTCGGCGGGTTTAAAATTAATTTGCAACTATCAATAATGAATGTATATCCCACACATTATATAACAGCAAACAAAAATATATCTAAAATGACTATTTAGCCACATTTAATAGTTTCAATCACATAATCCATCACATATTGAATATTTAATTTCTATTTCATTTTATATTGTTTTATAGCAAGTATTTTCTAATTAGTTGTACTATCAAATAATGTGTTATGTTTATGTCTATATGTACGAGGAATAATCACAGATTAAACCCAAAATAGATAATACTAATAGTAACCATTTCGAATAAAAATGAATTAAGATTAAAATCTTTTTTTTAATTAATAATACAAAATTTGAAAATAAAAAGTTTTGACGTTTATTATTTTTGTAGCTTAAATACTTTGAGCTTAATGCTTTGTGTTTTAGGATGGGTAAATTATTGTATATATTCTTGAATTTGTTAGTAGATTTTACTATTGTTATGAAACAAATGTGTGTTTAATAGTTTCTTGTTAGTGGAGTAATATTACATGCAGCAAGTTTCATTCATCATAAAGATTGAGTTTCAAACAAATTTGCTAAACTAATTACATATACTCTTTGACAACAATACACTCGCTGAAACAAATAATTATAGCCGTAATTACGAATATAAAATATATTATATCTTGTTCTCATTTTGTTACTTTGATGCTCTCTTCTGTAAAGTTATTTTTTGTAACGCATATTTACGATTGCTGCGTGTAGTTCTTGAAACTGTCATTAATCCTTCAAGGATACTGAGATGTCAACTATATGCGACAACTAATAGAATAACAACTAAGTACAATTTAAACTTTCTACTATTATTCTTCTATACTATCATCGCTACGCACGTGTAGTGTACAAATACTGAATGCATTAGAGGACGTTTTAAATGACGCTGTGGCAATTATGAATTAAAAAAAAAACGAGAAAAAAATTATTTGAGATTATTTGCTTTATTATATGAAGAATCATCCAGCAACCATAGAACCCTGTTTTTAGACTCAGAAGTCAGACGGTTATCGAAAGGAATAATAATGAACCGATTTTTTAACCGGTTTAAACATTTTTTTTTTTAATTTAGCCGAGATGATGAAGTCAGAATTTTGTTAGACGAATGTAGTTATTACTATGCTAAAAATGTATGTATTCGTTTGAAATTTATACTGTGATCATTATATATCAAAAGAATGACATGCAATGCTTTGTTAAACTAAACAGTTTTCTAATGGAAAATGAACTGAAATTGGCGGAGAGTGTCAAAAATGTATATAATCGAGCAGCTTTTTCAACAGATGAAAACGATAAGAGATTATTTCCCAGGAGGGGAAACTAAGTATGACTGACTAAAAAAATCTTTCGAGTACTATGATAAATCAGAAGACTTACAAACGAAGGCTTGCCAGCTCTTAAATTTCTGGTTGCAGATTCATGCAGAATACTCTGAAGTTGCTCAGAGAGCTAAAATTGAAAGCCATTCAGAATAACTTACTTAAGAGAAAAATCTCTCTCAAAATAAGGAGCAACAAACAAAAAATATAGATACATATTAAATGGAGGATATGAAACGCGACTGCAAATAACCAGTTAGATTTCCAGTTATTTTTCAACAAATTTCCTCCAATTTTATATCGTAACACAATCCCACAAATTCTGACAATTTCCTCAATTTTCGTCAAACTCTCAAAAATTATGAACAATTTAAAGAAATTTTTACAAATACGTAATCCTGAGATTTTCCGTCAACAATTATCATTTATTTCTGAAATTTGACATATTTTCTATAGATCTATAAATAAGAAATCTAGTTAATAAATGCATGCAGAAACACACATACCAAAGCTGAAATTTCAACAACAATTTCACAAATGCAACCACAAAACAAAATCTGCTAGTGCTAGAGACTTCTAGCACAGTTGTCATTTAATTTCGGCATTTTTTTCTCACAAGAAAATGTATCCACTGCCGACAAACGCACGCCAATAACTAAAAACGTTCAGAATCGTGTATAAACTCACCTATAACTTATTAGGCTCGTTTCGACTACTTGTTTACATTTTTTTGCAAGGAGAAGAAACAAACAATACGCTACAAACCAATTGTCATTTGCCATTTGCTGTTTACCAAAAGAATCGCTACTCAAATTCGTAAAACAAGGGCATATTCTACCCTAAAAGGTCTAATATTGTCTATGCACCAAGCTCACTTTAATTGGAGTGCTTCCCAAATTTAGAAGTTTTTGATTTAAATCTATATTATCTAGTTCCAGATGGTTTTTGATGTTAAGTAATCGTAAATATTTTCGACTTCGACTAATAAGTAGAATAAGAGCCGGATAGTTGCCTCAGTCGGATACATGCCCCGGTTATGAATACACTATGTTAGGGATATTGGTGGCGCTAGTGCTTTACCATGATTAGAAGTGCTCCTCAAGCCGATGAAGTAGGCGCACGCGAAGCGAAGCTTTGACGGGTGTCGAAATTATATTGGTAAGTAATTTCTATTGAATAGTTTTATTACTGATTGTGGTTTCAGTCAACTTTTTGTTTCTTTGCATGTATTAGAAGTTACACTGTTTGTTACGTTTTATTGTTGAGCAATTTTAGTTTATTTCGCAAATTAAAAGGGCAAGTATCCGTATCAAAAAGAATATAGTCGCCCTATTTACTATTGCGGATAGTTGCTCTAGGGGAAACTATCCGCAACTATAAATTCTTTAACGAGCAAAGACAGATTATTTTCTGTGTGTGTTGTGTATGTTTTTTCCAACTTACTGTGACTATGTTAACACTTCTGTTACTCTACTACAAACTACTGTTTCATGCGTTCATTCAAAATGCCTCGCTAGTATAAGCGAAAACCAGGCGTGGTGCCGCGCCACATTAGCTGGACAGAAGATACATTAGCACTTGCGTTCGAAGAACTGGACAAAAAACAAAAAGGAATCAACGAAATATCTCGAATTTTCGGAATATCCTGCCGAACCTTAAGAAGACGCTACGAAAAGAAAAACCAGCAACTGCTAACCCAAGGTGTTCGGTTTAAAGTTTTATATTTAGCACTAATTCTATCAACATTAAAATGACAAATTCTATCTACATTCTTACTTATCTGACCTAATCCTATTTTTTGTCACTTCTAGGAAAATACCCTGTCCTTGGCTTTGATAATGAAAAAAGACTGGTAGCTCATATATTAAAGCTTGGAGATGCAGGATTTCCTCCTGAAAGTAGTGCAATTCGCCAATTAGCTTACAAGTTTGCCGAAAAGATGGAATTGAAGCACAATTTTAACAATGAAACCAAAACCGCTGGACCCCAATGGTTAAAAAGCTTTTTTGAAAGAAATCCTGAAATAGTTTTAAGACAAGCTGAGGGTTTATCAATTGAAAGAGTGAAGGGTCTCAACAGAGCAGAAGTTGCAAATTTTTTGATCTGCTCATAACTATCCTAACTAAGAATGATTTGCTGGATAAACCGGATAGAATATTTAACATGGATGAAACCGGTGTCCAACTCAATAATAAACCTGGCAAAGTATTGGCCAAGAAAGGTTCTAGAGCAGTTAAATCAGTAACTTCCGGTGAAAAAGGAGAAACAATTACTATTGTTGCTTGTTGCAACGCTATCGGCAATTTTCTGCCACCAGTTCTTATTATGAAGGGAGTAAATAAAAAAACAGAATTTGAAGAGGGACTTCCGCCTTGTTCCAAAGTTTACATGCAAAAGAAATAGGCTTACATTTCCTCAGACCTTTTTTTATAAATGGCTGACTGAACTCTTTTTTCCACGCAAGCCGCCCGGAAAGACATTACTTATTTTAGATGGTCATTCATCGCACTCAAGTGCTGTCAATATGCTTGAAACTGCTCGGGATAATTATGTGGTATTACTTTGTTTACCTAGTCACAATACTTCCTGCTTTGCAAACATTAGACATATCAGTATTCGGACCGTTTAAAAAATATTATTATTCTGAGACAAACAATTTCATGCGCACCAATTCACAAAAAAAACTGAACCGGTACAATTCAGGTCAGCTAATAGCCAAGGCGTGGATTCGAGCAGCTACTCCTGCCAATGCAATAAGTGGTTTTCGCGGCAGCGGAATCTACCCAGTCAATCCAAATGCTCTGTCTGACGCTGAATTTGCTATATCAGATATTGCTTTTGGGAAACTTGCACAAGAACGAGTGTCGGATCCTCTAAATGATCAAGTACCAGACGTTTTTGGAGAGCCTGCGTTAGAAGAGCGCTCACAAGATCCTGAGCAAAGTCTTACACCAAATGGGAGGGACCAAATGTCTTCCCTAAGCAACCAAGTACCAGGCGTTTCTGTAGTACCTGCGCTACGTGAGCGCGTACAGGAATCTGAGTATAATCGAGGTCTTGCAATAAATCAGCGGAACGAAGTGCCTCCGCTAGGCTATCAAGTCCCAAGCGATGCTGATAAAAAGAAACTGTCTTAAATGATATTGAGCAGAAAAGCTTGAACCAAAATCACACGCCACCTAGGCCATCTTCAAGCCTTTTGAATATTTCTCAAGACTCTTTAGCCCTAGGAGTTAGCGACATTGACAATTACATATTTGATGGTACTGATCTATCGTTGCCATCACTGATATCTTTAAATGAATCACAGAATCAAAATCTTGAAAAAGAAACACCATCTAAATTTTTACATGAATTATGTCCTATACCAAAAATACCGCTGAGCATGTCTAAAAGGGCTAAAAAACGATAAAATTGTCCAGAAGAAGAATAGAGAAGAAAATATAAAGAAAACCAACAAAACAACGGAAACTAAAATTAGGACTGCGAAAAAAGATGATTTTAAAACAGTAAAAAACAAACCAGCTGGTAGCAAGGAAATCATTGTGAAGAAAAGAGGACAACCACAAAAAAAGAAAAAGACCAAAAAATATATCGTTATTACCAGCAGTGAAACTGAATCTGATAACAGATTTTATTGAACCGAACAAAGAAATAGCTTTAAGGAAGAGAAGAATGAAAATTTATAGTTCTGACAGTGAAAATGAAGAAAATTTTACAAGTTCAAAAACATTTAAAGGAGAAGCCACCGAAGGACTACCAATCAAAAGAAAAAAGGGCGAAAAATCGATAAGAAATACTTAAAAAGATATTAAAAGTGAAAAACGCTATTTCAAAAATAGAGAAAACGAATAAAAAAGTTTCAGTTGATGATTATTGCTCAGAATGTTTTGAGAATTACAATTTTACTAAATCGAAATCAGATTGGATTCAATGTGAGATGTGTCGAATGTGGTTGCATGAAACTTGTACAACATTTAAAAATCATTGCAAGAGATGTGGAAAGTTGAAAACCCTGGCTTCTGGTGATAATTAATGCTAATACCAAAATAGATTGCCATATTGTTCTAGCTTTAAGATAACTAATAATATTTTACTATATATAGTAATCTTTATTTCCCATACGTGGTTTCTGAATCCCTGTCTGTACATTCCTTTTCCTATCTAAATAAATATAATGTGACATAAAATAATATTAAAATAAAACTCAATATAGGAATAATATTATACTAATAACTTTAAGTTTGGATGCTATTTTTGTTGATTTTTTATATTTTTTTTAAGTACATATTTTCTAATAATAGAGCTTTTTTGAAAAGTGGGGCAACTATCCGGCTTTTACCTTATCGACTTTGTTAACGAAAAACAAAAAGTTTTGCACTAAAACAACAATATTAATACACAAATATAGAATTTATTTCAATCATATTTTAACCATAATTAGTGTATTTTACATTGGAATATGTTTGCCTGAAAACACTTGCTCGTAAAACTAAAAATGTGAAGCTGAACTCTGAGCTAGATATACAAAGATTCAAATGCATGTTTAGATATTAAATTGGAAAATGTATACATATCACGGTAAATGTGTATATTTATTAATTTTGGACTTTTACCGTAACAACTATAACACATTGATCTATTTTGAACATTATTTTAAGATATATTTTTCTAAGCATGGAATGTAATGCCCCGTTAAAAAAACCTTAAGGGCAATAATTCTAACAATTGCGTCAGTCGACAAAGGAATGGGGTGCGGAATTTTGTTTCAAAAACCGTGGGCCGAAAAGAATTATTTACATGATGAAATTTATACGATTTGATAAGAATAGCGAAAGGAGCTAGTGTTTAAAAACCAGTAAAGTTGCTTTTATATTTGAAATATAGAATCAAATGAGAATAACCAGAATTGTAATAAAACAATACATGCGATAGATTTAGATAGTATATGTCAAACAAACCAGAAATTTGCAATCAAATTTTGGCTAGAACCTGAGGCCAATAGAGAGTGAGTAATAAAGACATTTCCACATTTGAGGAAAGACTATATCAGAGAATATTTAATTTCATCTGGATAGTACGCACTTCTCAAGGTGATCGAACCATTGATAAGCTGCGAAAGGAATGTAACAACACTTAGGGCGGATAGGAAAAAACTATTGTTGGAATCATCGGTGGAAATAATCAAGAATTCACCAAATTTGACAAATATTCGGCAAGACAATGTAACAAGCTTTACTGTAAATGTACAAATGAAAAACTGAAATTTATGTTCTCATAAATTTTATTTGAACTGTAAAAATTACTGGTAATGTTGGGACAAAATAAAACGAATTAATTCATCTTGTTACTAGTTTCGGCGTAGAATAACAAACATCACCGAAACTAGTAGCTAGTAACAAAATGAATTAATTAGTTTTATTTTGTCCCAAGATTAGCAGTAATTTTTCCAATTCAAATGTAAATGTACAATGACTGGAAATGAAAAAAATTATTTGAAATAAAATGAAAAGTCAATGGTACAAAAACCTCGTTGTCTGTGTACCAAGTACCTATGCAATAAATACATTTTTTCCCTCCGAATAACTTTTCTAAGGACCATAAGTTTATATTGACCGGACACGGTGGGATTACGTATACAAGCAGTGCCATTTTTTTAAGAAACGTAGCAATAAGTAAATCATAAAACATTGCAATGAAAGCGCGAATACAGGATATATAGATAAACAGAACAGAAAAATGATGTGGAAAAATATTTTGAAAATTAAATCCACCGTAGGGCTTTAATTAGCGCAACGTTAAAATTACAACAGGATTAGTAATTTTAAGGACAACTTAATCGTATTATATCATATTTTAATTAAATTTTTGACATCTAACGACATTTTATAAAATCATTTAAATGTTTTTTTGGGAAAATATTTTTAGTTGGAAAGCGCGCCAGCATATTTATTATTAGAAAATCTCGAGAGAAGCGATGTGTTTACATAATTTACAAAGTTCTATTGATTTGCAAGGGATGAGAAGCGAGTTATATTATCCAGAAAATGGAGGTCATTTCCACTAATGCTTTCTTCCTTAAAGTTTCATTTTTTTTCACTTAGAGCTGTATAAAGAAATATAACAAATAAAATAGATTAGAAAGGTTTTTCTTCTCTTTGTTTAAATATAATATAATTGAAATTAAAATCAAATTTCATGTTGAATGAATATAATGCGTGAGAAGAAGTTACATATATATTGGGAAAGAAAGTAAAATAAATATGCTATGTTCTTATATAAATGTTGAGAACCAGTAATTGGAAATTAATGTATATTTTGCATTATTCTTTTGATATATATATATATATATACATATATATATATATATATATATATATATATATATATATATATATATATATATATATATATATATATATATATATATATATATATATATATGTATATACATATATATATATATATATATATATATATATATATATATATATATAGGTTTTTTTATCCATATTACATCTCGGTGTACTGCTCCAAATATTTTCCTAAGAATTTTGCGTTCAATTTTTTCTGTTTCTATGATAACATATGCTCCAATTGTAGTCGTTTCTGACGCATACAATGCTTCAGGCAATACAACTATTTTGTAATGTCTGAGTTTGGTCTTGATATGCTTTTCTTATTATAATGTGACCATGTAAGTTTGTATGCTTGCTGGAGTTTTTCCGTTCGTTTTATGTTAGACATCTTGTTTGATCCTCCTATATGTATATATTCCCCTAAGTATTTAAAGTTTTCCACGCTTTGTAGATCCATAAGTCGTATGTATTGTATGTACATTGTTGGTATGTCGTTCCATGTATTGGGTCTTCTCATAAGATATCTGTAAACCTGTTTTAGCGGCTATTTCATGTAATCGCTCCAGTACTTCCTTTGCCTCCTGTGTGTTATTGCTGGTTATGGCAACGTCATCTGCAAATGCCAAACATTTAATGATTGTTTTTGTTTCGCGTGTTCTTCCTAGCTATATGCGTTTGACTTGTTCCTCCCACTGCTTAACAATTGAATAAAATTGGTGACAGGCCGTCTCCTTGTCTGACATCTGTGCGTATCTAAAAGGGTTCTGAAAATTCACCCATGAACTAGACCTTAGAGGTGGTGTCCGTGAGCGTTAGTTGTATAAGTGTTCTGGTTTTTTTGTCAATGCCATATTCTTTCAGTACTGCAATGAGCGTTTGTCTATCAATGCTGTCGTACGCTTTTTTAAAGTCCACAAAGGTAACTACAGTGTTATTTGTCTGTCTGACTTTCAATATTGTTCTTAGGTTCCAAATTTGTTGGATGCATGATCTTCCTTTCCTAAAACCAGCCTGGTATTCACCTATTTGATGGTCTGCTTGTGGTTCTAGTCTGTTCAATAACATTTTAGAGAATATTTTGTATGTGACTGGCACTAGTGAAATACCTCCGTAATTATTTGGATCTGACTTGTCACCTTTTTTATGTAATGGTTGGATCAAGGCACATTTCCATTTTTCTGGCATTTTTTCTGAGTTCCAAATGTCTGTAATGATCATATGAATTGTTTTTACGATGTTTTTATCATGAAGCTTCCACACTTCAGCAATAATGCCATCTTCTCCTGCCGCTCTGTTATTTTTCATTTGTTTTATGATGTCCTCTATATTCTCTATTGTAGGTGGAGTAGAATTAGGATTGGATGTGGTTTTTTGGTCAATTTTTCCTTGGGTTCTTTACTATTAAGAAGAGTATTGTTTGAGAATTGTACAGTTTTCTTTAGTGTTTGTTTCCAGGGGCCCATCTGTTCTTCTAAAACAGAGGCTAGGAGGTTGATAACCCTTAATATTTTTTTTAATGTTCTGTACAAATTTCTTGTATTATTTCTCTTAAAATCTTCTTCAATTTCTTTTAGCCTGTTGTTGTCGTATGTTCGTTTTTCTCTGTTAATTTCCTTTGATTATTGTTTCTGAATTCCGTGAAATTCCTTTCATGTTTCGGTTGTTCTGTTACTACTCAACTTCATTCACGCCTGTGTTCGTTTCTCAATGGCTTGATCACAAGTTGCGTTCCACCACCTATGTTTTCTTTTTCTAGGAGTTTGCGCCCACAGCATTGCCTTCTGAACTGTGGTCGCAAGATCTGTCCAAGTGTCTGTTGGATACTTATTAATTTCTTCAATGATTTTGTCCCTGTTGGATTACTATTTTGTTTTTTACTGTCTTTTTCTGTCTTGGAATTGGTCTAATCTTAACTTGTAACAAACAATGATCTGACGCGAAGAACACTTTACGCTTTCTGACATTTAAAATTTCCTGCCTATTTTTGTTATAAATGGCCACATGATCAATCTGGAATTCTCCCCATACGGTGTTTTCCATGTTGTAAGTTTTAGTCTTGTCTTTAGAAATTGTGTCGACATAATATTGAGATTAAAATTTGGATAATATTTTATGAGGTGTTCTCCATTTTTGTTTGTGCGATAGTGAGCTGAATAAGGGCCTGTGATTTGTCTGTATTTTCTCTCCTTACCTAATTGTGTATTAGTCTCCCATTCAAATTTTAACATGCCTTTCTGGTATGCTGTTGGTTGCTTGTTCCATGTCTTCTCAGAAGTCTTAAACTTCTTGTGGTTTCTTTCTGTTTTGCTCATTTGTAGGTGCGTGTGCATTGATAATCATGTAACCTTTATTGCCTGATTTGAAGGAGAGTGTGCAGATCCTTTCTGATATTGAATTAAAGTCAATAATGTTATCCATGACTGATTTCTGTACTGCAAATGATGGTGTACCTCTTCTGACAGCTGGGTTAACTATATAAATCCTATAATTTTCCATGTTGAAATGATTTTCGTCTTGAAAACGTGTCTCCTGAATCGCAAGAACTTTTATTTGAAATTTTTCTAACATATCTGTAAATTGTTTTAGTGTTCCAAGTTTGAAGAGAGTATTAACATTAAGAGTGCCAATGTAGTGCTTGCGTAGAGATTTTAAGAAGCTCCGACTCTTCTCCTCTTGATGTTCCTGGTCCCCCAGAATCCGATGACCAGGAAAGTCTATCACGGTGACTGGGGCCTGGGGTAGCGGATTTTCCTTCTGTTCCATCATGATTACTTCAAGTTAAAAGTGGTTGTGGTGATCTTTAAGAAAGATCACGATGATTACAACTAAGGTATTGAGCCTTATAGGTTGCCTCTTGATGTTTTCTAGCTAAGAGCAGGCATTTCCTCCTACTCTAAATATATAGGTTTGCTTTCGCGTCTGTTGCTTCAACCCTCTTTTAAGGTGTATTAGGTCGAAAAAGGAGGAAGAGCTAAAAAATACTTTCATGTTACTTTGACATTAAAAAGCAAACTATATATACAATTGGGTTCCCTAATTTAATGGGGTCTGTCAAACTTTGCACCTACGCAATCACCCTTTTAATACTGAAACATCCTCTCTCACGTCATTTTTGTATTTCATAAGATCGGTGCTGAAATATGTTTTTTCCCTGCAAGCAAAATAAATTCGGCACCTACAAAAAAGTATCTCGAATCAATGACCTTACTGTGGTAAAAGTATTTTAGTTGAAAGCTCCAAACAAACACAATGCTATTGTATTCTATTTATCTTAGTGGAAATTTGATAGTATTTTTTGGTGACATTTCATTTTTGTGTTATTTGTTGCTATCTAACGGCATATTAAATTTCCGTATCGTATCCAAGTTATTCATTAGAAAGGTGAATTAAGTCTGGAAAATGCCCATATTTGCTCATGATTTGAATCTTGTATACATATTTAGAATTACCGGAATTTTCGTTTATGGCGAAATTTCAAATACCTTTTTTGCGTAAAAAGTTAATAAATAGTAATTTATGATACAAGTGTGTGAAGACGATTGCGATTACTCATTGCGATTAATTTAAAATATTAATATATTAATTTAAATTTATTTAAATTTTAACTTCGCAAAACACTTTCACACACGAGAGTCATACATTAGTTTATCTACGAAGCTGGTAGAAAACAAAAGGAACAAGAGTTAATTATGTTTATATTAATATTGATTTGTAAATTCATACAGTTTGTTAAATTACTAATAATAATATTAGGTATATTTTCTTTTTCATTTTACTCAGTTTCGTGATATTCTATTCGAATAAAAAAAAATGATTTTATGTTTCCTTTTATTTTGCAAAGAATTTTTAATGTAACGTAACACACAATGCCGTATAACTGCAGAAATATCTGCACCCGAGTCTGACAATAATGAATATATGACATATGACATATTAGTTTTGGATTGTTGGATTGTTACTATTAAAGCAGTTACTGGATCTCGAATATTATCTGTTGTAATCTCGGACAATTCTTGCCGGCGGAAAGCTCCCGAAATTCCAAATAGTGCCACAACCTAATTTAATTTATTTTATTTTGTTACCTTCCTCATTAGAAATCATCATTATTATTATCCTGAGTGGCACACAGTGGCAGAAACACTATTTGGTCTTTGCCGATGTAATCTAGGTTAATGGTTAACCTAGGTTAGGGAAAGGTTAGGTTAAGTTATATTAGAGTCAGATAAATCCAAACCGAGAGGCTGAGACTTTTTATTTCAAAATAGGAAAGACTATTTTAGTATACGTCAGAAAATTTATTGTCGCTACGTATTGCCGTTTTTTTGACGTGTGTTTTTTTTGATTATGTTTAGTGACATGAGTTGTTGTCATAGTAACAACAAACATAAATCGTTTAATAATGAAACTACATTTGATTTACATTGGATATTTACGCACTATTTGGATGCTTTTACACACGATTCTAATAACTGCATCCTTCATACACAATTTTTTGGTGTGCGAGTAGTTAAAATTCTATTAATTATTATATCAATTACCTGCATTCTTATTATGAATGAAATTTAAGGTAAGTTTTAGATATATATAAATTTAGTAAAAATTAAAATGATTGTACTTTCTTAAAATAACCATTATGCAAGAAATTAGTATTTGTTCTATGTATTTTTTTTATCAAATGAAAAGGTTTTATGTATTCATGTATTCTATTCAGTTTCTACTTACAATTAGCAAGATAATTATTTTATGATTACATAACATTTATAATTATTCTTTACAATGAAGTGTTTCCAGCTAAAAGTTCTGTAATAGCGAAAGCGATTAAAAAACGTCGAGAATGTATGCTTTCCCTAAATATTAATTTAAAAAATAGAAATATAATATATTTTAACTAGAGTAAATAAGCTTAATAAGAAGATAAACTCAGTATAATGTTTTTCAAAACTAACCTAGGGAAATGTGTGAGATTAGTAAGGTAGGAAAAGCCTCGTGATTTCTTAAAATATGCTTGTTGAAATATATGCAAATAATTATTTCGTGTATATAAAACTACAGGTTATTTTACATAGAAAATATTAGTTTCTTTTTCCACGCTTTTTTTGATGAAAAAATAAACAGGTCTTTTTTAGTTGTAATATTTCATTTGAATATGTCGGAAACACCGAATTTTCCTTTCCGCTTTGGCCTTACTAAAAACAGTTAAGGAAATACCGAAAAAATAAACAAATCCATAACATTACAACTATTTGTGATACTGTGAATCAATATATAATGTAAACTTAAAAGCAATTCCTTGCAAAATTTAATATAAACGCTTCTGTCATATTCTCTGGAAACAAAGTATACATTCTAATGCTTGATTTGGAAAGATCAAACGACGCGTAACGGATTGGGATTTCTCCCGTCTTATGAGTTCCAATTGGAGCTTTCAACAACAGAATATATGTGCTTCTCTTACAAAAGAATATCCTTGACAAATATTAAAACATATTCATAATAAAATCGTTTATGATATTTTTATTTATTATGATATTTAGCTTATGATATTTAGTTTATAAATTCTACATAAATTAAGTGAAGTTACAACAATAGATCAAATGCCTGTTTAGAAAATCAACATTTCGAAATTGGTTTCGGCAGAATGTTTACAAATATTTTTCCCAAAAAATGTACACATTAAAAATATTCTTTTAGTAAAATTCTAATATTAAAATAAATTTCTAATAACTTATACATTCCTTTTTATACTTTCTCATCTTCTGATCCTTTTCAATATTACACTTTAAGCTGCAGGAGGGATACTGGTCCAACGATGTTATATGAGATTATATGTTATATAGGTTTTTTTGGGTTTCAGAGACAAAAATATTCGAACCAGTAGGGCTTGATATTGTTACATTCACGCCATAGATAAATTATTCGCAAGACATTTCTTAACCATTCAGAAAATGATTTGCAGGGAGCAGAAACAAGGCCAAAATGTAACACAACCTTGCAAAATGTAACACAGGTCTTGTGTATTTAAGATGTTTGATTTGACAGAAATTATATTTTATTATTATTAGTATTTTGATAATGATTTTAAAATATATCATAAATCATATTAATTAATCTTGAAAATATCCTACCTAGTAATCTTTTGTGGATTTAAGGATTTAATAAATCAATATCGTGTGTATCATTACTAATATATAGTGTATATAAATATAGTGAAATTATAGTGTATATTAAATATAGTGTATATAAAATATTAATATATAGTGTATATAGTGTATAGTGAAAACATAGTGTATATAATACAACATTGGTTTACATATTGTAAACGCTGCTGCAGCGCTAATGGAACGTATTGTTATAGCTGGTGCAGTGCTGGTGGTATGCATATTACTGTTTATTAAATTATATTTTCCAGTCTATATTCTTTAGTAAAAACTGGGATGTGGCTATTTATACTTACAGTATGTATACGCAATTGGCTATTTATACATACTCTATGTATACTCAATTGGCTATTTATACATACAGTATGTATGGATAGCAATTGGCTATTTATACATACAGTCTGCATTCGCAATTGACTATTTGCACATTCTGACTGTATATACAAATATTGGAGTTACTATTTTGGTAATAACTACACAATTATAAGTAATTATACTTTTATTTATTAAAGTTCATTTACAATCTTGTTCAATAAACTCATAAATAAAATTCATAGTATCACTAAATCAGTGACATATAAAACTATATCAGTGACGTATAAAGTAAAATAAATATAGGTATATCATTTTTTATTCTATATTTTTTTGTAAAATGTGATGTGCTTAGTCGTTATCTTTGGACGTCCTTTGGATTTTATTTTAGATATGAATTGTTTTTATTTGATTGATTTGAGGGGCTGGCAGGGCTCGATTGACGGGGCTCGGTATTAGACCAAATTTGTTCTTCAGGTTGTTCTCGTTCAGTTGCACTAAGCCCACTACTACTCTCTCATTCTCATCACTACTCTACTTATCGTAGTTCATCACTACTCTACTTTTTCATCCTCAATATATTCATCAATGTTAACATTTATAACATCTGTATCTATATTTAGTGCATTTTCATTTAAAATATATCTGGCATGATAACAAGTTTTTGAAAATATGTCCAAACTATAATATTTTCTTATCACGACGACCTGGTGCACTAAAAGAATTCCAAAATGAATACAAACATGTTTCCACCGATGTATTATAAAATTTTGATATTTTGCTATCAAAATTTTCCTCAATGCCATTATTTTTAATTCTCATTTTGCACTCTAAAGTTTGCAATAATTTTAACTGTTTATGAAAAAAAAATATTCCTGTCTCTGTGAGGGCTTCAGAACATCCTTCAAGTATATTTTTTATTTCGATATCACTATCCATAATTTTAAAAACTTTTTGTTTATTTTTGGCTAATTTTATATTTATTCTTGAATCAATAGTTTATGATTTCCGTAATACATAAGTAAATTATTGCAAACTACACTGCCGAGCATAAAATTAGGGTCACTCCATAATTTGAAGTTATTTTGGAAATTTTTAGTTTTTTACGTGTTTTTTCAGTTGTAACAGTTTACTAATTGATTGCTTGAATAAAAAATAGGTTTTTGTTGTTTAAACTTTCTTGAAAGTAATGAAAATGAACAATTTTAATTTGATATGCTAAGTAATGGAAACGAACAACTTTACATTGATATGCTTTTGTTAAATAAAAGAAAGTTTAAGGACTTTAGTAGTGAGTAGTCCCTCCTCTGGCAGTGCCAACAGCTTGCAAACGACGTGTCATGCTCTGGATCAGATTTTGGATCACGTTCTGCGGAAGATTGCCCCATTTTTGCACCAGTATGTCGCAATGCCCTCTAGAATTCCCGAGGCCCGCACATGTCTCCGTAAATGTTTTCCCATCTCATACCAAATATGGTCTATTGGATTTAAATCTGGACTGCGAGCTGTCCAAACAAATCGCGTGATTTCACATTCGTCAAGATGCTCAGTAACTATCCGAGCAGTTATCACGGGCAGGGGCCGTGCGTTATCATGCATAAATATTGCGTCGTCTTCAAGAAAAACCATGAATGGTAACACATGGTCTTCTAGAACCTCTATCAGATACCTATGCGCAGTCAACGTCCCATTCTCGATAAAGACTAACTCCGTGCGAGTGTCAAAAGATGTGCCTCCCTATGCCATGACTGATCCTCCGCCAAATGGTAGTCGCTCGGCAATACACGCTTGACCATACCTCTCGCCTTGTCGTCACCACACTCTTACATGTCTATCTGAGTCCGTAAGACAGTATCGCGGTTTATCGAAAAACAATACGCGTCTCCAATCCGCTATTGTCCAAGTCAAGTGTTCTCGTGCAAAATTCAACCTCGCAATCTGGTGTGCCCTGGAAAGCGGCGGTCCAATAGCTCTAGTTAGAGAAGATAATCCAGCAGTATAAAGTCATCTCCTAACTGCCCACTCACTTATATTTACATTTCTCACTTCTTGCAGATGATTTCGAAGGGAAACTGCCGCGACCGTTCGGTTTCTCAAAGCACTAGAAACGAGAAAGCGGTCATCTCTAGCTGTTGGAGTTTTGCCTCGGCCTCAACAAGGTCCTCGAGTGAGCAGACCTGTCTCTTCGAACCGCCGCCATACTCGTTGCACACTCGAGAGACTTACACCAACGTTTCTCGCAGTTTCGCACTGACCGCGACCGTCTTCTAAAGCCGCCACAATTTGTGCCGCAACAACGGGATTTATGCTCATTGCAAAACACTAACAATGACAACAATTTACAACCGACAGATGACACCACAGAAACAAATGCTATGCTGTCCTTAAACTTTCTTTTGTTTCAACAAAAACATATCAAAGTAAACTTGTTTATTTTCATTACTTAGCACATAACATTAAAATTGTTCAATTTCATTACTTTCAATAAACTTTAAAAAAGAAAAACCATTTGTTTTATTCAAGCAATCAGTTAGTAAACTGTTACCACCGAAAAAATACGTAAAAAACTAAAGAAAATTAAAATAACTTCATATTATGGAGTGACCCTAATTTTATGCTCGGCAGTGTATTTTTTTTGATTATCAATACAAATTTTCGAGAATTCTTTCCCATAAATCATATGCATGGTTTTTCCTGAATTGATATCTATGTAATTTATAAAGCATCTAGTACCCACACATATAGGCACCTCTAAGATATATCTGGTAATATCATATTTAGGCTTTCTTTTAATGAAAACGTATTCATTTTTTAATATACGTATTCTCTTCTTTGTATTTTTTTTATGTATACCCGGATTGTTTTCCGGATTTCTTTAATTTTGCTGCAGGAGATGGTTTAGTAAATATTGAACTCCAACGAACAATTCTGTCCTAAGTTGAACTATTTTTATTAAAAATATTCTTAGAAATAGTAAACAGAACCCTGCCACGTTGCATGGAACTATTTGAAGGTCTTAACTTACGTTAATAAGCCTAATTTACAGCAACGAGAGATACATTACAGAAATGAGATAAAGCACAAATTTGCATTAGTTAGAATGTAGGGTATTTGTCGGATAATACCTTTGAAACTTTACATAGAATGTATAATATTTAATAAAAGTTCAACATAAAATACCTCACGATTTTTCATTAAAAAATAGTGTTAAGCCAAAAAATTTACGACTTTTGCTCCAACCTTGCGTAGAAATAATCGTCCCTCAGTAGACTTTTGACTGTGCTATTGTTTGTACTATTATTTTTTAAAAACTTAGGTGTTACGTTACGTTATGAGATGAAATAAAGAATATGCCGTTAGCAGACAATTTAATATGCTTTAATATGCTTTTATATTTAATATTATTCAAATGATCCCTTGCAAAACACAGGCGTGCTTCACAAAAAGCTGGGGTTTTGACAAATTGCAGGTATCTTGGGTGTCAAATTACTTTCCTGCCGTCTTCGTCTTACTGTCCAGTGACTAATAGCCAATCTTTGTACTTCACGGAGCTGTTGTTGCAGTTGAACAGCATTAAGGTGATACTTTCTTAAAGATGTTGACAAAATAAAGCGGTCATCCAGAGCCGTTGAAATCCCCATCTGCCTATACCAGGTAGTCTAACAAAGGACCCAGTCTCCCCATAACGTTGGATCACGTTGTCGAGCAACAGCTCGCTGGCTAAGCACATTTTGTAGATTGTAGATGTAGATTGTAGATATGGTGGTGACGACTTGTACTGCGACCTTTATAGATCTATTGTACCCCACCCTCCTCCTCCAAGTGTTGGTGTACTTACCCATATAGAGTGCCTCCTCTAATCCTGATTCCTTTAGGAATTTCAGGATCTGGGTGAGATTCAAGGCCTGCAGCTCCTCTGTGTTCAAGCAGTCAGCCCCAAGGTACATCTGTCTCTTGCGGACTAATACTCCGCAGTATTTGAAGAGATGTATGGGGGTTTCCTCTGCTGAGCCACAGAATCTGCATCCGTCATCCTCCTCTAGGCCTAGGGCCTTGAGATATTTCCTAAGTCTGCAGTGTCCTGTCAGGACTCCTGTCAGAATTCTAAGCTTGTTCCTGCTTAGTTTCAGGCAAGCTTTTGTACTCTTCTGTTTAAAAGATCCCAGAATCACTTTGGATTGCCTTAGCCCTGGAAGTTCTTTCCAGGTTTTCATCCATTTTCCTCTTGTTTCTTTATCTAAACTTTTGTGGATGGTGTTTACACTCATGCCGCAAAAGGGTTCCGGACCTATAAAGGGGCTACTGGATCTCTTGTTTGCTAGGTGATCGGCTTCTTCGTTTCCGTCTATACCATTGTGTCCTGGTACCCAGTATAGCGTTACTTTATTATCCCTGCCAAGCTTGTTCAGCTTCCCCACACAGTCCCATACCAGTTTGGATCTGATGGTGTATGAGTTAATGGCCTTAATGGCTGCTTGGCTGTCTGACAGGATACCAATTCGTTCTTTGCAATAATTCCTGTCGTGGTTCAACTGTGCACATCTTTCGATTGCGTGTACATCTGCTTGGAAGATACTTGGGGATTTTCCCATGGATTCGAAGTACCTGGTACGAGGTCCAAACACTCCTGCACCAGTACCTTCCTTTGTCTTCGAACCATCTGTATACCACTGATGGCATTTTGCTTTTTGTGGTATGCTGAGGATTCGTCGCTCCAATCGGCTTTACTACTACACATTGCTGTGTAGTTTTTATCGAAGAGGTATTTGCATACCATTTCGTCTTTTGGTACTTCCAGCCAGGGGATCTTGGCAGCGAGGCTGTTTCGGTCTCTGCTCCCGATTATTTTACCTCTGCCCATTCCTTCGTTGCTGAACCTTATGATCGCCGATCTGGCGGCCCTTTCCACCACAAGGTACAGCGGAATCAGATCCAGCAGCAGCTCCAATGCTGCTGTCGGACACGACCCCATCGCCCCCGTGATGCAGACACATGCCAATCTTTGAATCTTCTCAAACTGTTTCCTCATAGAGGCCAGCTTGATTCTACTTCCCTACGCAACTGCCCCATAAATGATTGCAGGTCTCACTATCATGGTGTACATCCATCGCAGGATAGTGGGGTTACAACGCCACATTTTTCCTGCCAGGTTTCTGTACACCATTAGAGCGCGTTTGGCTTTACTTACCGCTGCCTCAGCGTGTCTATTCCATAGGAGTTTGCTATCTAGTGTGATACCCAGATACATAATCTCCTGTTGGTATTCTACTGCCTTCCCATTTATGAGTATTGGATGTAGGCAATTTAGTTTTCTCCTTCTAGTAAATGGTATCACCGTGGTTTTGCTCGGGTTGATTTTCAGTCCCACTGTTTGACACCATCTACTAGTTACGTTAAGGTCTCTCTGAACAATTTCACAGAGCGTTCCCTTAAATTTCCCTCTAGTCATTATGACTACGTCATCGGCGTAACCTAGACATTTAATGTCCAGGTCGTTTAGCCTAACCAGTAGTTCATCAACTACCAGGCTCCACATTAGCGCTGATAGTACACCTCCCTGTGGGCACCCTCGGGTTATGGAGATCTTAATGGTGTCTTTTCGCACTTGTGTCTCCGCCCTTCTAGTTCTCAGCATTTCACCCATCCACTTTGAGATAGTGCTGTCGATATTCCTTCTTTCGAGGGCCGCCCTGACAGCCTCGTGTGTGGTGTTGTCAAAAGCTCCCTCTATATCCAAGAAGGCACTTATCGCTACTTCCTTTGTCTCTACTGCTGCTTCTATTTCGTTAGTCAGCTGATACAGGGCGGTTTCTGTGGATTTCCCTGCTCTGTAAGCATGCTGACTCCTGTGTAGTGGTGTACCTACCAGCACTATAGTCCTAAGGTAATTATCAATCACCTTCTCCATTGTCTTTAACATAAAAGATGTTAGACTAATGGGTCTAACTGACTTCGGTTTAGTGGTGTCTTTCTTCCCCACCTTCGGTATAAATACCACCTTAGCCCTTCTCCATGGCTCCGGTATATATCCGAGCGCTAAACTACTTGTAAAGATATTTAGAAGATACGGTATTAGTTCTCTCTCTCCCTTTTGTAGGATGGCAGGAACTAATCCGTCTACACCTGGGGCCTTAAAAGGCTGGAAAGTGCCGATAGCCCATCTGATTCGGTTTTCCGTACAGATGAACGCTGCCCTCCTCCAGTCGGCCCGACTTGGTTTCCGTGGTTGCATCAAGCCCTCGGTCTCTCTGTATCCTCTACAACCCGGAAAATGGGTTTCTAGTAGGAGGAAAGCTTTTTGCTCTTCATCCTCCTTGAAGATCCCATCTGGTCTTTTGAGAGTGGTACTTATTTCCACTCTATCCTTCGCTAGTGCTTTGTGCAGTCTAGCTGCCACCGGGGTGGATTCTATGTTTTCACAGAAGGTCCAAAAGTTTTTCCTTTTTGCCCTTCTGATCTCTATATTATAGGTGGTCAGCACCTCGGAGTATTCTAGTTAATTTCCGTATTGCTTGGCTTTGTTGGAAAGCCAACGTACTTTTGCTCGTAATGTAGACAAATTTTTGTTCCACCATTTTTCGTCCTTATGCTCCTTCACGGTTTTTACCGGGCAGCTGGATTCAAATGCCGTGGTGATTGCTACATTTATTTCTCCTACAGCCTGCTCCAGGACGGTGTAGTGTTTCATACTACCCCGAATTGTCACCTGCTCTAGGTTTTCTTTTAGTTGTGAACTAAACATAAGCCACACAGTTTGTCTGTGGTTTCGAATAGGGGTGTCTCTATGATCCTATTATCTGACATTGAGGGCTCACTTGAGACCCTCCACCCTTTAATGAGGTATTCTAAAAGGTACTCACCTCTCTTATTAGTGTCCGTGCTGCTCCACATCTTATTGTGTGCGTTCGCGTCACATCCCAGGATGAGTGGCAGCCTTCTCCTAATACTGTGTTCCACCAGCTTTTGTATTTCAATGGGTGGTATGCTGTTACCATCGCCAGGGAAGTATGCTGATGCGATCACTACCACGCCGTGGAGATCCTTGGTCTTGATGAGGGCCCGAATTGGAACTAAATCCCGCGTTAAAAATTCTGAAAGACATACGTAATTTATGCCCTTCCTGAACATAATGCAAGTTCTAGAGGAGACCTCACGGCTGTCCCATACTAACTTACATTCCCTGTTGCTAAGGCCTCTGATCTTACCTCCGTAGGTCCAGGGTTCTTGAAGAAGCGCTAGCCCTAGGTGCTGCCTGATAAACATCCTAGCCATCACAGCTGAAGCTGATTTGGCATGATGGATGTTCACTTGGGCTATTTTGGTGCGCCTGCTGGTCATTCTTGTTTTGTGACAGGAGGCGGCAAGTCCTCCTCTGTCCCTACAAGAACATCTACCTCTGCCTCCGTAGACATGGCTGGAGAGCTCATAGTAAGTTCAGACTTAGGAGCAAAGTAATTATTTGAGACGATTAATATACAACAATTTTTGGATTAAAATTAAGAGTGAATATCCATTGTTAATAAGAAATCAATCCAGCATTTGCTTCTTTTTGAAACAACATATGAACATACACAAAGAGTGTTAATTATAAAATCAAAGCAGCCAAATTGTGTGTTTGTTATTCCTACTTTGCGCCTTGCAATCGCTATATTTATTCCAAGGATTAAGATGTAAAAGACTAATATATGTGAAAGATAAACAGAGATCTCAGTGATGATATTATTTTATTAAACGAAATAATATTTGATCTATTATTTATAATTTATATTTGTTAAATTAAGTAAACAAAATCGTTATAAGCCTATGTGAATAAAAAAGAGATAATACATTTAGAAAAGATAATAATAATTAATTTTAAAATATATTTTTTAACGGTCCATTTTTCAACCAATCTGAAAAAACTGGTCTACACTATGAGGTTATCTACTATATTAATATTTTTATGTGTATCTATGTATATAATATTTGTGATATTCAATAGATAAGTTATTCCGTAAAGAAATGTGATAAAAATGGAATCTGTATAAAATATACTTGTATTGTGTAGATGCATATATGAATTTATTGATGTGTGACATTAGATCACAGCTGGATTTTAATATAAAATGTCTTCAACATTGCGAGGGCTGAAAATTTGAAGCCCTATCAATCATGTAGAGAACGTGTTAGTGAAAATTGGCAATAAGTCGAGAAATTTCTTAAACATCGGCCTGTGTTATAACGAAATAATATTACGTTTTGTAAATAATTCGAAATGTTTATTCATAGACTTAAATACATTTTTAATATTTGAAACTTTGATATCGATTCAAAGCGTTCGATATGCCGCTGTAATAAAATGACCTATGCATTATCCGTTTTTTCTATTGTTTTAAGTGCTAAGTTGTATCTGGCTATTTTTGTGTAGACGCTGCCCATTTTTCATTTATGAAAAATGCCCATTTTCTGTTTTTTTTCCCTATATAATTTCCCTATATCGACGAAAAGTATTCCATTATTAGTGTTATCTAGCTAAACCTTAGCTGACGCAAAATTAATTTGCTCTGTCAATATGTTACATCGCTTTGTTTTATGTGAATTAATTTGAATTGGTACGCCTGCAGAATCCCATTAATTAATGCAATTGTGCATAAAACTGTGTTTATCCACAAACTAGTTTGGTTTACAAGATTAATTTCAATTTTATACTAGCCCTTTATTATTTACTTTTAATCTTAAGCTCAAATCTCAAAATAACCTAACCACTAAATATAAATGACAAAACACAAATAAGGCAAGCTTCATATATTTCTTGAACCAACCTATTGTTGTCTTACCATATGTTGTCTCATTCTTCATCTATTTCTGTAAATAGAATTCGCGGTTGCTGGTTCTTAGAATCCAATATTTTTTTTTCCATTTATTAATTTAAAAGTTTGATAAATCATACAGCAGCTCCTCTCACTGAGAAAACCAGAGCATATTACATAATTTATCACCTAAATAAGATAAACCAATATATATTGCATATGGGTGTCACTCTTGGTTGAATTGAAGAACACGTGTGGGACAGCATTTAAATAATATACAGCTTTATTGATTTTTAGTCCTTGCGAATCCACACTTTTTTTTTAAATACATAGTTCTTAACGTACAATTTTATTAGCAATGAATAAAAAAGTTTATTAAAATTTCAGCTTCAAAGCCAGTCATTAAAAAGATAATTGTTTACATTAACCAAAAAAGTAAAGGCATGAGTCTATTAAAAATATCTTAATATTATATGAATTTAAGGACAGACAGTTATGTGAAAGGAAAATTTGTATTATTTTTTTATAAATTATTTAGTATCTACATATGGTTATGCGAGTAAAATTTATTACATTTGTATATAAAGATTTACGTAGAGATTAACAATGCATGTTAAATAAGCGAAGCACACGTTTTCTATGGGGAAATCTGAGAAACACAATACATCAACAAACGTACAACTCATGGAGGGGGCAACCCCATCTCAAAATTTTCGCCGAGGAGCAAAAAGAAAAATAAACTCAAGGGAGACCTTTAAATTAAAAATATGCCTGGAAATAATGTCAATACCATATTACCAAAACACAAACAATATTTAACTCTTCCTCGTTTATTTTTAGACACCCCAGAAAAAAATTATTCAAAACAAAATACATTAATAAAGGATTAAAAATAAATCCCCAAAAACTAATTCGCTTACTTATTATTTCTTATTTACCTTTCTTATATGTACAATTTTTTAATAATATTAATGCAATCTTAATTAATATAAAGTTTAAAATGAGATGTCATGGTTTGAACCAAATTAATAATAGAATTGAAAGAAGGAGATTATCACTACGATATCTTCAAATCTGTCAGTAGCTGAAATTACAAGGATATCTTCTGTTACTCTTTGGCACACCCCGCTGAAGATGGGTGGTGTGAGCCGTTCGCTGCTTCAAAGCACGGGAACAGTCAAGACCGATTTTTGTCAGGGGCTGAAGGCCTACAGATATTATGAAAGAGTAAAGAAAATAAAGTTAGAATTTGTGTAATTACTACCTTGGAGTCCAAGAAGATCTCGTCGGCTCCTCATCCAACAGGAACTCTTATCTGAAGGCAAACTGACATATAGCGTAAATCAATAAACAAACAATAGATTCCGGTTTGGAATTCGTATCGCAAGGCCACCATGGATTGTGGTTAGCAAATTAATTTACAGAAGAAATAACGAATATATATATATATATATATATATATATATATATATATATATATATATATATATTTATATATATATATATATATATATATATATATATATATATATATATATATATATATATATATATATATATATATATATATATATATATATATATATATATAAATATATAAACTTTGTTATTTCTTCCGTAAATTAATTTGCTAACCAATACTTATTTTATTTCTCTGTCTTACAACTAATTATTATTTTATTACGATAACTTAATGAAAATAAACTTATAGACTTATACACTTTCAACTAACAAAGGAAACTAACTTAAACAAAGGAAAACGGGGAGACCGTTCTTAGACACTTTCTTGGTCGGAGTCTAATAATAAATAATCGAATAATGAATGTTATTGAAAATACATAATTCCTTATGCAATTCGCTGCATTCCTGGGCCCAGACAGTTTCCCCTTTTCCCGTCTAGATTTGACGCCCACCCAAGTGTGTCCACAAACACCACTAACCGCTCTTATTATTTAGGATGGTTTGGTTCGGTTAGGAAACTGCTCCAAATCCCCGACACGGCCATTCTGACATATCGCACGTCCTCGTGCTATCTTAATCTAGAAAATATTTAAACAATATGAATAGCAGCATATCATTAAAACATGACCCGCAACTTTCGCTTCGGTTTTCTCTGGCTCATAAAGTAACTCACTCTACTTAGGAAGGCCCAACAGGTAGACTTCCTAAGCCCAATACATCAATACGGCTGTCTTCTGTTGAAGACTTGCTCTTGAGGAACACCTCTCAATAAACCCTCTACAGAAATCTCACATTCTACTAGTACTAACCGTGCGTAACATTTCCTGACCTAAGCCAGCCAGTCCATCGGCTGCTTACCACCGACACTCAACCTTCACTAACTGCTCCTCTGGCCTCTTGGTTGAACTTTTCATCCTCCGCAAGGTATTCTTCTAGTACCTTGGCTGGTCTACGATCCTTAGTGATCGTACCTGGCCACAAACGCCCACTCATCCAGAGAACTACTGTTCACCTGGGATAACCAATAGAAGGACATAACTCCTCATCCAAAGAACCACTGTTCACCTGGGATAACCAACAGAAGGACACTACTCCTCATCCAGAGAACCACTGTTCATCTGGGATAACCAACAGAAGGACACACCTCCTCATCCAGAGAACCACTGTTTACCTGGGATAACCAACAGTAGGATACTCCTCCTCATCCAGAGAACCACTGTTCACCTGGGATAACCAACAGAAGGACACATCTCCTCATCTAGAGAACCCCTGTTCACCTGTGATAACCAACAGAAGGACACACCTCCTCATCTAGAGAACCACTGTTCATCTGGGATAACCAACAGGAGCACACCTGCTCATCCAGAGAACCACTGTTCGTCTGGGGTAACCAAAAATCATTCAAAACTCATGTATCATTCATCCTCTGTATTTTTAATCAAGCTTACTTTGATTACGTTCTTCGTTTTTTTATAGAACCAAATCATTGACTTTAAAGAAATGTACTTTAGCTTTATCTGTATCAAACCTTGCCTTATCAACAACAGAGTTTCTTTCCATACCTGCAACAGCTCTTTCTCTCAACACATTTAGATGAATTTTATCTACATTATCATAAGCAACTAAACCAAAAAGCCTTGCAACTTTGCCAATCATCAATTTAATAACACTTCAATTAGTGACTCTATTCTTAGTGGAATTTATCGCTAACTGCACTTCATACAAATTGTCGTTACAAGATTTATTTTTATCTAATTTAATTGCTGTAAACAATTAAATAGTTGAATAGTTCTGAAAAACTTCTGAAATAGTTTGGCAGGACAACAGAGGGATATTTAGCAGCTGATTTGACTCAGGGACGTACGTGAAGTTCACTTGGAGACGTATGGCCAACCAAACTGTAAACAATGACTTCAAAACAAACATTGTTCGTTTCATCTGAGCGCTTGCGTGACTACTTCCGGTTGATATAAAATCTAACTCAATATTTTAACTTACATTTACTTTAAATTTTTCTTTAAATTCTTGGTTGTCAAAACATCTACCTTGATCGACAGTCATCGATCGAGAGTCAAGAAAGGATAGAAAATACTGAATAAAAGTACGTTAATAAAAAATAAAACTGTACATGTAATAAAACTGTAAATGTACTTGTAATTTGAGTGATTGATATTTACTATATTTATATATGTCGTAGTCATATAGTGAAATCAGTCAGATTGTTTATAACTGAGCCTTTGCATGATCTGTCGGCAGTTTGAGTAGTTCATCTGATTCGTATAGCTCATGACATCTCATACAAGAGCTGAAATTTTATGAAGAACTAGTTTAACTGGGATTTATACTATGTTACTTACCAATTCGACGTTTCCAGAAATGCCTAAGTGCTGTCATCTGATAAGTATAAAGCTTCGTGTCTTAATTATCAGACCCATTAATAAAGAGATAAATAAAGAAACATATTTAAGATGGTTTCACGAAGTAGCTAGTCTTATCAAGTATTTCAAATAGAATACACGAACTGTCGGCAGGCAGATCATGCAATAACTCGGTTTTACACAATCTAATAGATTTCATTATATCACTATGACATTTAAATTTTAGAGAGACAATAGTAAAATCACAAGTCCAGCGTCAAAAAGAGTATCGACAGAGAAAAAAGGAAAAAGAAAAAATAAGGAATTATACAAAATATTAGACAAAATATTAGATTTAGAAAAGTAGGCTACAATTTTATAATTTGATGCAAATGCTTACTGTTTACATGGGTTTATCGTACATTCGATTCAAGTGTTACCTATTTTTTTTACTATATTTATATACATTATAGAGAGAAGTAGGGAAATATTTTTCGTTCTAGATCACTCCTCCTTATGGCTGTGTAATTATCTTGACCTTGACTTGACCTTGACTTGACCTTGACTTGACCTTGACTTGACCCTGACTTGACCTTTACTTGACCTTGACCTGACCTTGACTTACCTTGACTTGACCTTGACTTCAATTGACCTTGACTTGACCTTGATTTGACCTTTACTTGAGCTTGACTTGGCCTTGACTTGACCTTGACTTGGCCTTGACTTGGCATCGACTTGACCTTGATTTGACTTGACTTGAATTGACCATGAGTTGACTTGACCTTGACTTGACCTTGACTTGACCTTGACTTGACCTTGACTTGACCTTGATTTGACCTTAACTTGGCCTTGACTTGACCTTGACTTGACTTTGACTTGACCTTGAATTAACTTTGGCTTGACGTTGATCTTATGGGCTCCTGCCATGTAATTATCTGATCGACGAACTTGAAATCTTATCAGTGGTTCTGAACTTGGCTGGTACATGTCGCAGACCTAACCAGGTAGATGGCGCTATCGGTAGTTTTAACCTTGACTGGTAGTTTTGAACCCGGTTGGTAGTTGGCGCTATCGGTAGGAGCTATGTAGCTATCTCAACAGGTGCCTTTCAGTACTTCTGAACTGTGTCCTGTAAATGGTGCTATATTAAAAATTGCGTATAGTTGGTTGCATATATCAGCGGGTAGTGCATAAGGCCAGATTAGCTTGGACCGGGCTGGACTATGCCGGACTAGATCAGATCTAGATTATATAATACCAGATACATCTATGGGAATTTACATGGACAGCCTCCATATGGACGTTTTACATGTACCAGCCTCCAGGTATATGAGACTAGGCACATGAGACTAGACAGACGGGAATTATTTCTTAAATTAAATTGAATTACCTGTAACCCGGACTAGATCAGTTAGTTGCGTTAGGTTAGGTTAGTTTAGGGTTACGTTCTCGGGCTAACTAGTTGTGGGGTGGGGATACCTGTAACCCCGACCGAGCGCGTTCCCCGGAGGCGGATAGGGGAATGCTCGCCGGCTCTGCATCCAGCAGGGTTGGAGGGTAGAAGCCAAATAAAAATGAAGAGGGGAAAATCCTCTTTAACAAAAAAAGTTCGTTAGACCCAGTGGCGCGGGATTAGTTGGGTTAGCCATTATATGGAAATGAAAAATGTCGAATGTTAAGAACATAGTACCCCAGGTGGGTAGGACCAGTGGTCCACAATCCCACCCTGAGTTATTCTCAGGCCGCTCCTCGGATTCTGGGGGGAGCAAACAAACGACAATAGATGGACCCCTGGATAGCGGCAGGCTGTCGCACAGCAGGCTGAATCCCAGCAGCCAAAGACAGCGGTGCAACTCCCTGAGCACCCCTATAGTTTATCCTCAAAAGAAAAGAAAAGGCTTTTGACACCTCTGCTGAAATTATGGACCTAGACCCTATAAAAAAGAAGGAGTGCGCAACTGCCTTCAGCATCATAGAGGCAATACAAATGATGACACTACACACAGAACAGTTCGGCAAACTCATCGAATAAAACCCTAACACGAAGTCGGAAATCAAGCACCTTATAGACAAAATGAAAAGACAAACCTACAAGATCAATAGAGAGTCTGCACAGGAGTGGTTTGAAGCACGCAGGTGGGTAAAAATCGAAACTCCAACCTACGACGTAGACATTCAAGTGGACATCGACCAGCTGGAGCGGCCACGGACTTGCTGCGCGAGCACCCAGACTATGGAAACAAAGAAGCAAGCCCCTCATTCACCATGGAAGGTATCTGGAGGCAGCCTGGAGACACTAGAAAACGTAGATACGCTGGTAAAATGCCAACACGTAGCGGACAAGGAATAGAGGGTGGAGCTTTACACCAACACGGAGATGATTGTGGGGAACCCACTCAACAGGGAAGACGGATCGGTGAGGACCGTAATCGTTGAACCTAACGATACAAGCATGGAGAAGTGTATTCAAAAACTCTATAGGGAAAAATACCCCGAATTCAAACAAATGAATGACGGCTTCGAAATTTTAGAACAAACTACTAAAATCAGATCCAAAGACCCAGACGATGTGATTCATCGGAAAATCTTAAAAATGACATATAACGGGACTGAAGAGGACTTATGGGGTAAACTCCAAAATCTAAAAGAGGAAACGGAAGATAGCAATGGAGTTGCAATTCACCACCTCACCAGCATGACCATACAGAGACTCAAAAAGATGACGGAAGCAATATTCCACGGAGCCAAGACCAAAGTATACATATACACAACAAGCGCCTACTTACGACCAGAAAACGATCTTTAGAAAAAACCCAAGGGAAGAAACACGTACGGCCTAGTTGTGGATAATCGGGACCAGAATAAGACATACATAGAGACTCTAAATTCAGTCAAGTCCCTGGTCCCCAACACTCCGGTGATCAATTCCATCCGTAGCCTGAGGAGTACAAAGGACGGTATGTTATTGATAACTATCGACAAGGACGAAGGAGCGCTCAATCAATTGAATGGCATCGTCAATAAGCCATCAAACACGCTAAAGTCAAGGACAGCAGGACGGGAAGCAAGGCTGGAAACCATCCACATACGTGGAATGGATGCGGATACGACGAGGGAGGAGGTTCTAGCAACCATAGCTAGATACATAAAATGGGATGAAAACAAGTGCGAACTCTCACCACAAAGACCCAACTCGTTTAACAAGAAAAGAAGATGCCGAAAAACTTACTCAGAAAGACCATCTGGTAATAGGAATGGTCAGATGTCAAATTGAAAAACGGCTCAAGATTAGCAAATGCTACAAATGCTGGTCATATGACCATAATGCAGTAGATTGCGATGGTCCGGACAGAACAAAGCTCTGCTTCAAATGCGGAAAAGAGGACCACACGTCCAAAGACTGCACAAACGAGGAAGCATGTCCCCTATGTAATAATACGGGACACAAAGCAGGCTCAATAAAGTGCGAAGTATTTAAAAACGCCCTGACAAAGGCAAGAAAAATAGAAAAAAAGAGGAAAAAAACAGAGGAGGCGTTACCGAAAGTAAACAATGGCATATCCGAAACTATCCCAGCCCAAGCTCGCGAACAGTCGCAGCCATCACCATCCATATCACCACCATCTCTACATAATGAAAATCCCGAAAATCCTACAAATTAACACAAATAGAAGTAGATGCGCACTAGATCTGCTCTCCCAAACAATAAGCGATAAAGATATCGACATCGTAGCGGTCATGGAACCGAACAAAAAGCTCGTAGATAATGGAAAATACTATTCTGACAGCAGAATAGACGTAGCAATCCGTCAAACTAAAACCCACAACCCCACCAAAAAGTACGGAGCAGATAGCGGCTTTGTTTGGATAGAGGCAGGCCACTTTGTATTTTACGGGTGCTACATCTCTCCACACGTAGACATAGATACCTTCGAAAAGTATCTTCAAAAACTATCTATGAGTATACAAAAACAACAAAACAGGAACATAATCATTATGGGCGACCTGAACGCCAAATCAGTAGAATGGGGGTCTAGAACGCCAGACCTTCGAGGAAATATAATAACAGAATGGATCGCACAGGAGGGACTGGCTGTACAATATGTGGGGAGAAAAGCCACCTTCGAACGAGGCGAGAGCAAGTCCATCATTGACATAACCCTAGCCAATGAAAATATGCAAGCAAAAATTAACAAGTGGATGGTATTGTCCGAAGAATCCATTAGCGACCATAAATATATCTACTTTGAACGAAGTTCGAGAATATATTACTAACGACAACTAAGGCTGTGGGGCTACCAAATGTCTCCAGATGGGCATATCTTAATCTGATAATTTTCTATTCTCTCTATACTCAATATCTACTTTTAATAAATTAGGTTTAGCTTTATCTCCTTGACACATAGTTTTATATCACTATCCATCCCACATTTTTTTATATAAAGAAATTGCTGCGATCGGAAAATAGTTAATATTAGCAAATTTATAAATATACTAAATATAAATATATAATTTTACTAAATTCACAGATATTGCGTTTAAGCATTTTATCACTAATCCCTCTGAATGCTAAATTAATTATTGTAATTAATTGTAAATATTTCTTTATCACTAGTCCCTTTAGATGTATGTCCTGCGACCAAAATTAATCCCATTCCCATTATATAATTTATGTTAATCTAAAAATTATTTAATTGAATTAAAAAATAATTTAATTTAATTCAAAAATAATTCAATTTAATTTAAAAATAATTTAATTTAATTTAAAAATAATTTAATTTTATTTAAAAATAATTCAATTTAATTTAAAAATAATTTTAAAATAATTTAATTTAATATAAAATAATTTAATTTAATTTAAAAATAATTTAATTTTATTTAATTTATTTTAAGAATAATTTAATATTATAAAAAAAAACATTTAATTTAAAAATAATTTAATTTATTTCAAAAGTAGTTTAATTAATTAAAAATAATGCAATTTAATTTAAAAAATAATTTCCGTCTGTCTAGTCTCATGTGTCTAATCTCGTACACTTGGAGGCTGGTACATGTAAAACGTCCATAATGAGGCGTCCATGTAAATTCCCATATAATAATTTAATAAGTGTTAAAATGTGTTTAATCTGGTATTATATAATCTAGATTTGATCTAGTCCGGCATAGTCCAGCCCGGACTTAGCTAATCTGGCCGTATGCAACAGCCGTTGATATATGCAACCAACTACATATATACGCATTTTTTATTATAGCACCATCTACAGGACCCAGTTCGGAACTACTGAATGGCACCTGTTGAGATAACTACCGATAGCTCCTACCGATAGCGCCATCTACCAGCCAGTTTCAAAACTACCGATAGCGCCATCTACCAGTCAAGGTTAAAACTACCGATAGCGCCATCTACCGGGTTAGGTTAGCGACATCTATCAGCCAAGTTCAGAACCACTGGTAAGATTTCAAGTTCGTCGAGCAGATAATTACATGGCAGGAGCCCATAAGATCAAGGTAAAGCCAAGGTCAAGTGAAGGTCAAGTCAAGTCAAGGTCAAGTCATGCTCAAGATAATTACATGGCAGGAGCCCATAGAACGAAGGCTCTTTCCCTACGTAGAGACGATAGCGAAATAACAAGCACAGCGTCAAAAAGAGTATCGACAGGATAAAATAAAAAATAAATTTTACAAACTACAGATTTAGAACATGCTGAAGGCGTTCAAATATACAAAGATAAATTTAAATCAATGAAGAAATGTGCTGGTCCTGAACCATTACAATCATCCAAAGAAGATTCATTACCAACTATTTTAATCGAAAATAATGTAGAAACTGAAAAAGTAATATTTATCATTTGTATCATTTTTAGAATAATTAAATTCAGTCATCAGGTAATATTGAAGCTCAGCAAGTAATTAGTCCAAGTTCTCAATCATTTCAAGCCCCATACGAGGAACATGATTAATGTTCAATGCCAAATGTCTTGTTGCATCATGACACAAACTTTGCTGGCTACGGTAATTGACTATTTCCATCTCTTATAAAAATTTTACAACTTCAAATATCTGCAGTGTTTCTTTGACAGCAACTTTATATTTTTTCACCTTACTTAAATGAATGTCAAAATCAAACTAGTGCAAGAGAAATAATTTGTAGTGGATTTGACTATGGAGATATAGATTGTTTATTCTTATTTTACAGAACATACAATCAAAATATTTGTGTGCACTTTCATTATTTTAATAATAATTCAAAAAGAGAAGTTGTTCGATTCTATTGAATGCGGGAGGAACTTCGTTCCTGACGGGGGTCCCCTGACCGCATACGTTTTTTTTTCTAAAGTTTTAACTAAACAAGCAATCAGAATATTAATACATAAATACCTATATTGGATGTTTACATAATAAATATTTTAGTATATTGGATTAAATAATTATAGTCCTTGGCGTTTATACCATAAAGTTGGTGTAGTATTGTTAATAATAATTTAATAAGAGTCAAAATGTGTGTCATTAACAAAGAGCGAGTTTTTATATTTAAATATTGATAATTATAATCATGTTGGTGTATGTAACTCGCCAGAGGGTTAAAATATATGTTTGTTAATTGTGTTACCAAATTTAATTAACACATTTACGTTATGACTCAAAAGCCAACATAATTAACAATATTCCAACAAGTGGAATTGCCTAAATTTGTTTAAATTTGTCGTTTCCCATGAAATTAATAAATATCGAGCTGCACATAATAAAAATATTCTTCATTAGGTTTTTGGAAATTTATATTATGTTTTAATATTTTAAATGAATATATTATGTTTTATTACAATAACATTTTTTAAAATAAATTTATTATCTATACATTATTTAACACATTTTCCAAAACATAAGCTAAATGGGTAATATTATTGTTTGTAAACATAATTTCTTTTTGAGAAAATAAAGTTGTTAGAAATTATATAATAGATATATATATATATATATATATATATATATATATATATATATATATATATATATATATATACATATATATATATATATATATATATATATATAAACTTTGTTAACTTTTAAATTTAAGATTTAGAAAATTTAATATATTTGGAAGGATCGTATATAAAATTATAAAAAAAAAATAATTATTATTATTTTACATGGATAGTCCCTTTAGAAGCTTTATCTATGATATCGCTTGAGGAGCATCCAGGATGCTTTATCTGTAGTTGGATTTGAGAATTTCTCATGTTTGCTTTTACTTGTTGTGTCTAAGGGAAAGTCTTTAGTGTGTCAACTCTTTCGAGAATTTGGTAGGTTAACCTGGTGTAAGGAAGTCTCTTAACATGTCCATACAATTTTCACCTTCTTTCCCTGAGGTCTACAGCAATATTAGATCATTTTTCTGTGGATTTCCGTGATTGTAGGCGATAAACATCCTCAGATTGTCTTGCTCCTAAAATTTTCCTTATGATTTTTCGCCCTTCTTTTAGGATATTTTCGATCTCGCCTTTGTTATTAAGCGCAAGAGTTTCTCCTGTTTCTCCTTTCTTTCGTCTTAACATGGAGCGATATAAATTTCTTTATTATTTATTTATTTTATTTATTTACATTTCAGGGGAAGCTAACGGTTGCCCAATTATAATCTTCCACAGACTATAAAACAAAGAAACTTAGTACAGATTATTATTATAAAGTATTAAGCGTCTACAAACATACGTATATACATAAATAGTGAAGCCACATTAACACTAGAAAAGAAATAAGTAAACAAAATAAAGAACGATGTGGTTAATTCAGTTAACATTAAGCTGTCTTTTAAGCTGGTTTAAATTTAAACTAAAGAAGTCGAAATGCTGGAAATGATTATTGTACGTTGTCATTAATCTTATTAAAGGAGAATTGCTATATGAGTTAGACTTAATAGGAGGGATATAAAACAAATTATTATTTCTAGTAGTTCTCCTTGGAACAAAAAAATCCAGGTTTGTAATAAATAATTCAGTTTTAATGAGATTGTTCAGTACTTTGTGAAGAAAAATCATATCTGCATTTGTTCTTCTCTGTTCAAGAGTTAGCAAACGGAAATTTTGTAAGAAATCGCCATAGTTAGTGTATGGTATATTAAATTTAAAGCAGAGTATGGTAACAATTTTTTTCTGAATGCATTCAATTCTAGACTTATGTTTGGAATATTGTGGATTCCATATATATTGTGGTAACGTATTCTAGTTGTGATCGAACTATAGAGGTGTATAACATAATTGCTGTTTCAATATTAGTGAAAGACTTAATAGATCTCAACACAAAACCTAATTATTTATACGCTTTTCTAGTTATACTATCTATATGGCCAGTTAAAAGTAATTTAGGGTCGAAAACAATACCTAAATCGCGAATACTTCATGTTATAAGGATAAGTGATTGTGTTTATATTTCTGCTAAAACTAACAACAGAACATTTATTTAAATTTAAGGTTATATAGTTTGCACAGCAGTAACGGTATAAACGTGAAAAATCCTCCTGCAGTAAGACGCAATCCATATTATTCTCGATAACCCTAAAAAACTTTAAATCATCTGCATACAAAAGAAATTTACTATTTTTGAAAACTGTTAAAATTGTGTTGATATACAAATTGAAAAGTATGGGACCTAAATGAGATCCTTGAGGTACCCCAGAAGTAACATAAATTTGCCTAGATTCAAATCCGTTGCAGACAACAAATTGAAATCTATTTTTATTGTATGATTCGATCCATCTTAGAAGTGATCCATGAATACCACAGTAAGAAACTTTATGCAACAATATCTGTGAAAGATCTGTGAATTCTGTGTAGATTACGTCAATTTGTTTACGAACATCCATATTGCTACTTAAAAATTCAGTAAACGGAATTGGGTTATTCAGGACTGATTTGCCTGGACAGAAACCTGTTTGTTGAGGAATGATAATATTATTGACATCATCTTTTATTTCATGAATTATTAATGACTTATTATTATTATTATTATTATTATTATTATTATTATTATTATTATTATTATTATTATTATTATTATTATTATTATTATTATTATTATTATTATTATTATTATTATTATTATTATTATTATTATTATTATTATTATTATTATTATTATTATTATTATTATTATTATTATTATTATTATTATTATTATTATTATTATTATTATTATTATTATTATTATTATTATTATTATTATTATTATTATTATTATTATTATTATTATTATTATTATTATTATTATTATTATTATTATTATTATTATTATTATTATTATTATTATTATTATTATTATTATTT